>AWOL01S0009746.1:0-22517 GCA_000715115.1 Nicotiana otophora | reverse complement strand
TGCATCTGGTCTGGCTGGAAAAGCATAGAACCTAGCTGGAGCGCCACCTGACTGGCCTCCACCCGACTGGCCTCCACCTCTAGGATGGCCCCTACCCACCTGCCCTCCGCCTCTGGGCGGCCGGACAGCTGGTGGGGCAGCTGATGCTGTAATCATAGGTTGCTGACCCTGCTGTACTGCCTTGCCCTGAAGCCTGGGGCAGAACCTCCGCACATGATAAGATCCCCACACTCGAAACAACCTCTCGGTACGATGGGTTGCTGACCTGAAGTCGGACCTTGATGGTCTGAATACCCACTGGAGGAACCCTGAATAGCTGGTGGGAGGTAGGAGCTCTCTGGCATGGTGCTGAAATAAGGTCGCACTGGAGGACCCCGAGGAGGTGGCGATGCTGGATATGTGGGCCTGCTAGACTGACCCCTCACAAACTGGCCTCTGCCCCCAGCTGGGGCACCTCTGAACTTTCCAGAATACCGAAACCGCTTATCCCTCGTAGCATGTTCCCGGCTACGCTGATGTACACCATCGATCCTTTGAGATATCTCTACAACTAGCTCATAAAAAGTCCCCATCTTAACCTCTCAAGCCATGGTGGCCTGAAATGCCAGTGTGCAAACCTGCAACAAACCTCCGCACTCTCTCTGCATCGGTGGGAATGATTATAAGTGCATGGCGAGATAACTCACAGAACCTCGCCTCATAGTCGGTCACTGACATCTGACCCTACTGGTACTGCTTGAACTGAAACAGTAACTCTTCCCTCTGATAGGGTGAGATATACCTATCCCGGAAAATACCGGTGAATCGGTCCCAAGTCATGGGAGGTTAATCTGCTGGTCTGCCGAGGAGATATGACTGCTACCACCTACGGGCCCCTACCTCTACCTGGAAAGTAGAAAACTCCACCCCATGGGACTCTAATATCCTCATGTTGTTTTTCTTGTCCTTGCATTGATCAATAAAGTCCTGGGGGTCCTCATGTCGCTCACCTCCAAAGACAGGAGGATGAAGCCTGGTCCATCTGTCCAATAGCTTCTGCCGATCGCCGACTGCAACTGGTCTGGGCTTAGGTATAGCTGCTGCAACTAGCTGAGCTCTGCCCACGGGTAGTGCGCTCGGGTTTGATATACGACATCTGCATGCCTTGGAGCCTGAGCGGTAGGGGTCTGTGCTCCCCTTCCCGCCTGAGATGTTGCTGGGTCTGCTGGAAATAAACCAACCAGGGTCATAGTATCCATGAACCGTAGCATACGGCCCATGACCTCCTGGAAACCTGGCGCAAATATGAAATCCCTCGGGGGTGGCTCTGCTGCAAGCATCTCGCCCTGATCCTCAATAATAGAATCCTCCACTAGATCTACTGGTGGAATAGTTGGAGTAACTCTAGGACGTCCTCATCCTCTACCACGGGTTGGAGCCCTCCCTCGGCCTCTAGCAACCGGGGGAGCAGCACCTCCATGCTCTGGAACATCCGTTGCGCGTGTTCTCACCATCTGAGAGAGAATAAGAGAAAGATACTTAGTACCACATCAACTGCACGATAGAAGAGAAAGAAAGAGTAGTTTCCTAACACCCTATAACCTCTCGAAGATAAGTACGAACGTCTCCGCACCGATCCGCAAGACTCTATTAGGCATGCTCATAACATGTGAGACCTACGTGGACCTAGTGCTCTGATACCATGTTGTCACGACCCACCCAATTCTCCTATAGGCCGTGATGGCGCCCAACATTACCGCTAGGCAAGCCAACAATGAACTAAACCATGTTATGTCTCTTTTAATACGTTTTCAAGTAATTAAATTCCATTAATTAAAAGGTTAAGAAATAACAAATTTAAATAAATAGACTAAAGCAGCTGAGTGCAATCATAACAATAGAATAATCCAAAATCATATGACTGCTAGTGTGTGTGCCAAGACCTGGTATCACAAGTGTATGAGTACTAATAGATTATACAAACCCTAGCTACTGTCTGAAATGAAAATAGACAGAAATAAATGCAAAGGAGAGACTCTAGGTGTTGCGGGACGGCTCAGGAAGCAGTTCACCACTAGGCCTCGGGATATTTGGGATGCGCGCCGGTAGGACCGCCAGATGCACCCGCCTCAGATCCTGCACGATTAGTGCAGAAGTGTATCATGAGTACATAAACAACATGTACCCAGTAAGTATCTAGTCTTACCTCAAAGAAGTAGTGATGAGGGGTCGGCTTCGACACTTACTAAAGGCTAACAATATGAATGCATAAATTCTAAATAAGCATGAGTTATGTAAATAATTATAGTAAATCATTAACAAGCAAGAGCAAATAATTATTTCACATTTTAATAAATTCAGAATAAATTCTCATCATTTAATAAGTGCAACCTCATAAGCCACAAAAATAGTATCAAGTATGATTAGGCTCCGAGTATTATTAAACACGATTTATGCCGAGGTCGTATGGCCTGATCCAGAATAATGTGTACACTGCTGAGGGACATGCGGTATGATCCATAGATGCATCTATCTACTGTTGAGGCATTCGTCCCGATCCACAAGAAGAGAGGATACTTTATAAGCATTTGACTTAAACGTTACAACAAGGCTAATATACAATGTAATAAAATTTTCGTTAACGGTCAAGTAATCGCTAAAAAATTCAAGTAGGTGAAATTCGGTCTTTTACAATTCCTCTAACTAATTCTAATATAATTTAGGCACTTAAATTGACAAGTAGGGTGCAAATATTACAAGTAATTCATGTTTGGATCCTAAACTACCCGGACATAAGCATAAATAGTAACTACGCACAGACTCTCATCACCCCGTGCGTACGTAGCCCCCACAATTAGAAGCGATTATTAATGTAAATTACCTATGGGGCAAATTCTCTCATACATGGTCATACATGGTTAGACAGGATACTTACCTCGTCTCAAGGCTCACTTTTCGGTCACAATTTTGCTCTAAAGCCTCAAATCGGTGCCGAACAATCCAAAACTAGTCAGATATTATATAAATTAATCAATATGTGTTCAAACATTGATATTCTAACTATTAGAGTGATTACCCAACCCCAATTGAAGGATTCCTAAAATTCATCCCCGGGCCCACGTGCTTGGATTCCGAAATTATTTTAAGAAAGTTGTTACCCATAACCTTACAAACTCAAATATATAAGTTTTACTAAATTCCCTAACCATTTTTGTGGTTAAATCCCATTTTTATCAAAACCTAAGTTTTTTATCTAAACCCATGATGTTTACAATTTTACATGTTAAAATCTTCCCATAATCTAAGTATTTAACTCACATTGTATAGAAATTGCTAACCTCAAAGTGCTAGGTTGAAACCCCTCTCCAAGAGCTCCAAAATCGCCCAAGAGGTGAAAGAAAATGAGTCAAAATCGTCTAAGTCCCGCATTAAATGGACCATTCTGCCACCAGGACTTCCGCATTTGTGGTCCCTAGGCCGCATCTGCGACTCTGCATCTGCAGAAGGTTCATCGCAGATGCAGTCCTCTCTTGGCTGGCCTAAATCCGCATCTACGGAATGGGGGCTTGCTTCTGCGATGCCACTCCTGCGGCAGAAGAGCCGCACTTGCGCAAGTCCCGCTTCTGCGGTCGCGCATTTGCGGTCGCCTTGTCTGCATCTGCGGTCGCCTTGTCTGCATCTGCTATTTCTGGCTACCATGCTATGCCATTTCTGTGACTGATGGCTCGCTTCTACGAGCTTGAACCTGTGACTGGCCTTCCGCGGGTGCGATTAAACCAGAAGCTGGGTGCTTCAGCTGTTCACCCATGGCTAAACGACCTCCGTGTATCGTCTGAATGGCATCCGGGCCCCCCGAAGCCCAGTACAAATATGTCAAAAAGTTTAAAATCATAAAATAGACTTGCTCGCACCCTCAGAACGTGGAAAACAACGTCAAAATTAAGAATCATAACCCAAAACCATTGGAATCAACTTATGAACTTCAAGTTCTTCCAAATTACTCTAAACGTGCTGAGACATACCTAATCTACTCAGAATGACTCCAAAATTTACGTGCAAGTCTTAAATCGCCACACGGGACTATTCCCAAGCTTGAAATCCCAAACGAACTTCGATAGCATCAAAACCCACTCCAAACCAAATTTAAAGAACTTTAAAACCTTCAAGGTGTCAACTATTAATATTAAGCGCCGAAACGCTTCATGTTCATCCAAAACCCGATTCGACTAATGCCCAAGTCCAAAATTATCATTCTAACCTATTGGGACCGTCAAATCCTAGTTCCAAGGTTATTTACTCAAAATGTTGACCAAAGTCAAACTTAGCCCTCTTTTAGCCAACCTTAAGGAACCAAGTGTTCCGATTTCAACCCGAACTCTTCCAAATCCCGAACTAACCATTCCCGCTAGTCATAAATTAGTAAAAGCACATATGAGAAGTCTTATTTAGGGTAACAGGGATCTAAAAAGTAAAACAATCGGTCAGGTCATTACACATGGATACGTGAATAGTGAACTGACATGGATATATGAATATTGAATTGGCATGAATATTTGAGTATTGAACTGACATCAATATTTGAGTACTAAGTTGGTAACAATGTCTGAGTACTGTACTGACATGAGTATCTGAGTATTGAACTGATACGAGTAAATGGGTACTGAACCGACATGAGTATCTGAGTACTGGAAACTTGAATGCCATAACATGACACGTGAAATACTAGGTGTACCACCGCTAGTTCTGGTGGAAACTCCAACTCATAAGTTATTTGTCCGATCTTTTATAGGATCATATATGGTGTGATATATCTGGGACTGAGCTTTTCTTTCTTCCCAAATCTTATAACACCTTTCATATGTGAAACTTTCAGAAACACCCAATCATCAACTTGAAACTCTAGGTCTCTATGTCGCACGTCCGAATAGGACTTTTGGTGGATTTGAGCCGTCTTCATACGCTCTTGAATCAACTTGACTTTATCCATAGACTGATAGACCAAATTTAGTCCCAACAACTCTGTTTCACCAACTTTGAACCAACCAATTGGCGATCTATACCTTCGCCCATACAGAGTCTTGCACAGTGCCATCTTGATACTAGAATGGTAGGTGTTATTATTAGCAACCTCAATGAGATGTATGTGATCATCCCAACTACCTTTAAAATCAAGGATATATCCTCAAGTGTCTGAATAGTGCGCTCTGCCTGGCCATCTTTCTGAGGATGAAAAACTTGTGCCTAATCCTTTATGAAAGAACTTCTAAAAGTTCATTTTAAACTAAGCACCACGGTCCAAAATGACGGACAACTGGGTCCCATGCAATCAGATAATTTCCTGAATGTACAACTTGGCATAATCTTCGGCTGAATATGTGGTCTTACCGGCAAGAAGTGCATTGACTTGGTAAGTCAATCTATAATCACCCACTCAAATCATGCTTTCAAATTGAGCAAGATAATCCTGTTATAAATTCCATATTTACCATCTCCACTCAAGAATATTGTGTATTCTATGGTAAAACACTAGGCTTCCTGTTGCTCGACTTTTACTTGCTGATAATTCGGACACTTGGCCACAAAGTTTTCTTTTTCAAGTCGTTCCACCAATAAATCTCCTTAAGACCATGACACATCTTTGTTGAACCTGAGTAAATAGAATACCTGAAATTCTCGGCTTCGGCTATAATCCTCTCTTCGAGCCCATCTATGTCTGGAACGCATAATCTGCCTTGGTACCTCAAAGTACCATAATCTCCCCCTTGTTCAAAAGTCATCATCTTATGCTTGTGTGTTTCCTCTTTCAGCTGCGACAAGTAGGGATCATCAAACTATTTCTCCTTCACTTCGGCTACTAAGGAGGAACAAGTCTTGTTCTGGACAACAACTCCACCTTCTTCGATGTCTGAAAGTCGAAATCCTAGCTTGGCTAAGTGTTGAATTTTTTTCACTGTAGTTCTCTTGTCTGCCTCAATCATGAGCTATACTTCCCATACTTGATTATATTTTTAAGGTACTTCCTAAAAATACTTATAGAATTGTTGTGAACTAACTCTTTGACCAGTACTCCGAAGATTAGAGTCTCGTGCAATGGCACTACTCTCGTGATACACAACTAGGCATGATTTTATAGTTTTTTTATATCCCATGCTAACTATGCGGGTTTCAAATCTCTAACTAGACTTACTGACGATTTTCACATCTCTCCCTTAGACCAAGGGTTAAGGTTTTGTACTTGCAGATCCTTCTCTTATGTTGGGATCCAAACAACTTTTCTTATGTTCTGCAATTCTTGCACTTTATGTCAATGACGACTCATCTTTCGACTTTCTTCTGAGCAATCTTTCTTACTAGGAAAAACTAAATTACTTACATAAACGGAAAGCTGATGTATTCACAAGTATCAAATACAATCTTAATGATTTAACTATGCTCACACTATTAATCTTGGGGAAACCCCGTTTCGATAACTCTTAAAGGCTATTCTTCTGTAGTTTGCTCTCTTACTGCCTAATTGGTTTTTTTCCCTACTGTCATTGTACTTCGGATTTAACTTAAACTCTTTGGGTTCTAACACACATTTGGTGTTTTAAACTATTAACCACTCACTATTGTTGACCTGCCTAAGTAAATCAAATCGTACATCTACTAGCTCTGCTGAAATTGCTAATTTACTGTATCTACTCAAACTTTACTTACTATTATTTTACTAACCACCTGCTAGCATCATGTTTTCTAATTCTGCTTTGAATAACTAAAGTGAAGCAGAAGTTTATTCCTAACTTCCCTCACCATCCGACCCTATTCTACGGTCGCATACTATCTTTTGTTTTTCTAAATTATGTGCATGGATCACACTTAGGGAATTCATCTGTCTTAAACGAAATTGAAATATCTAACTCCAAACTTTCTATACACTTCAAAATTATATCAGACTATAAACATCCGGGGTAAACACTTAGTCACATAATCTAAGGGAGAACTGTCATATCTTTTATCTCACAACAATAACTTCTTCATATAGTAACTTACTAACGTGGTACTTTCTCGTTCTGATTTGAATAAATCTGAACAAATTAAAATCATTCCCTGAAATTCAATATCGGCTGCTCTTGGTTCTCATTTCGTATATCATATTATCTTAGTCATATGCATGAGTCGAACGAAAAACACACCTTTCTGACTCCTAGGTATTTTGCCCTTAGGCTATGTTCTGTCCAAAACTATAGTGATCAATTCTGTGCCCGATGCGGTTAAATCTTTAGCATGTTACACCATGGGGTTTGACATCTAAACTGTCATCCTCTAGCATGTGGCTCCATTTCCAAGAATTAAAAATGAAATTATTTCATGAGGTAAAACACATATGGATACACTACCATACACAAACTCGTCCTTCAGAGTATACCATCATCTGATAAATCACTTCATGCACCGTCCGGTGAGTCTTGGGTCTTAATCCAAACCTGAAATATGTGAAGATTTCGTAATAATCACCATTACTTGCATTTTCTTTTAGCACCCATATGCATCACTATATACTCACAAGTCACCGAAATTTGGACGCACTGAAAATTGGAGATCTGGTAACTAAATAACTGAATACTGGCGTACTGAATAATCATAAACCTGCTAACTGAAAGGTTGTATAACTGGTAACTGAGGTAAACTGATAACCATAAAACATAATAATTGTTTTTGTACTTTCTGATAAGGTTATGTTCTAATATATACTACTACCCATTGCATTCCACTTTTAACATCCTCTCAAGTCTCATTTGTTACTAACCTATACTCCATAATTATACCCAAATGGGCAGTCATCCTCTTTAGGACCTTGAGTTTTTCCTGCCCGTCGCTTAGGCATTCGATACATCTGGAATTTGATAGGAAGAGAAGGTTACCTATTGCTCTAAGCTTCATGGCACGATCTAGAGTAGAAAGAAATGAGACAATCCTGAATGTCTTGGTAGTTAACCATTTATATGCGTGGCCGGCACACACATATAAAAGAAACTCCACTGGACACATATTCATAAACTCCCTAGGACACTTGAACCTAGTAATCTGATACCAAGCTTTGTCACGCCCCGAACCTAGGCCTGGACGTAACACGTCACCTGGTGCCTAACTACATGTGACCAAGCGAACCAACTGGCTGGCTGAATCAACATGTGATATCATAATATACTGAATGCGGAAGATAAACTAGCACATACTGATATACTGAAAGTTTGAATGATATAAATCAAAAGGCGGAAACAGTAATATAATTCTGGAATATATCTGTAGCAAACATTGCTTAACATGAAAAGCTTGCGACTCTGTCTAACTATTACTCTAGTCTAGAAGCCTCTAATGAAGTACTAAAAACACTAACTGTCTGAAAATACTAAAAGACTATAAAGTAATGATAATGTCCAGAAAAAACTAAGGCTCACCAAATAGCTGATACGAGAATCCTAGCGCTCTGAATCGTCAACCTGTAAATCACTACTTGCATCGTTAGATGCAGGCCCCAGGCAAAAGGGATGTCAGTACATTTGAATTGCACTAGTATGTAAAGTAACTGGAATAAAGAACTGTAAATGCTGAAACTGAAACTGAGCTGATAATAGATAACGAATAACTAACTGAAATGATAAGTGTTGAAGCTGAAACTGCATTGATAACTGATAACTGAAATGATAATTGATAACTCATAACTGAACAAAGTAAGTAAGGATATGAATACTCTCTCTTCTGAATGATGAACAACCTGTTTATCTGAATAAATAAACTGCGGCCTCAGGCCCAATATATATGTGCACAAACTGCGGCCTCGGGCCCAAATATACGTATACATAAATGCGGCCTCAGGCCCAAAGATGTATAAAGCATTAACTGCGGCCTCAGGCCCAAACATGCATAAAGCATAAACTGCGGCCTTAGGCCCAATTACATATGTTCAACATTCAGGGATTTAACTTTTGGAACTGAAAATCATACTGCAATATGTGATACTGAAATACTGAATCATATTGAGTTACATGATACTGGAATACTGAATAGGACTAGACTGAGACATGTATTCTTGAACAGATTATGAAAACTGAAACTTCAATTGTTTATGACATGCTGGGTAATCTAGACTAAGACTCATGGGCATCAAACCAAGTCTATATTAATTAAACACTGAGTTCACAACGTTCAGAATGAAAGTCATGAACGAGTTACGAAGCTAGAGAATAGAAGTTCTGCAACTATTCAAGGAACTCAACTTAACTATATTTCTGAGGCAATTAGTAACGTCGTAAAAGAAACGTAATGTAGGGAGAATCATTAATATTCCCAAACATAGAGAGTTAGCCTTACATACCTTAACTTCCTGCTCTTGAGCATAATACAACATTCGCCAACCCTTTCAACTTTAATCTATATCAATACAAGTCAAAGCGATTCCATATTAGCAATAATACTGTTACGCGGCGCCTTCCTGAAGTTCCTTGGAAGGGCGACGTAAGGCTAAGCAACCGATGTCAGTACGATTGCTGTCCGCCAACTGAGGTCCCCTCCGTACGCTAGACTAGATTGTCAGTGCCGTACGGGAAAACCAATGTCATGAGCAATTGAAAGAGAGCAGAAAAGAGAATTGAGNGCGGCCTCAGGCCCAAACATGCATAAAGCATAAACTGCGGCCTTAGGCCCAATTACATATGTTCAACATTCAGGGATTTAACTTTTGGAACTGAAAATCATACTGCAATATGTGATACTGAAATACTGAATCATATTGAGTTACATGATACTGGAATACTGAATAGGACTAGACTGAGACATGTATTCTTGAACAGATTATGAAAACTGAAACTTCAATTGTTTATGACATGCTGGGTAATCTAGACTAAGACTCATGGGCATCAAACCAAGTCTATATTAATTAAACACTGAGTTCACAACGTTCAGAATGAAAGTCATGAACGAGTTACGAAGCTAGAGAATAGAAGTTCTGCAACTATTCAAGGAACTCAACTTAACTATATTTCTGAGGCAATTAGTAACGTCGTAAAAGAAACGTAATGTAGGGAGAATCATTAATATTCCCAAACATAGAGAGTTAGCCTTACATACCTTAACTTCCTGCTCTTGAGCATAATACAACATTCGCCAACCCTTTCAACTTTAATCTATATCAATACAAGTCAAAGCGATTCCATATTAGCAATAATACTCATGTTTTGGTCACTTAGGCATTTTATCAAACACTTGGTGAGTATAAAGCTTCATAGCCTTCATTAATGGTATTTCTACACTCAACAAACCATTCTCTTGCTCCTAGATAAATTCTAAAACCTCAAATTATTATAATCAATATCATTGTTCATCACCCATAAGATAAATAACACCCTTAAAAATAATCAACAACCAACAACCCAAATCCATAACCGTTCATGCTTTTCTATCAAACTCATCAACTCATATCTCATGAACTAGATTCTATAGTCATTAATCCAATACTATAATCAAAAAGAGGGTGAAGATATTACCTTTTTGATGTTCAAATCCTCTTGAATTCGAGTTCTAGGGTTTCTTTCTCAACCACGATGTTCCAATCGAATATCTAATGATTTGAAGGGTTTACCCATGTTAATAAGGTATTGGAGAATTGAAATCAACTTAGAATCACTATTAGAACTTACCTTGGATGGTGGAGGGACCTTGGGGGAGGGTAGGTTCTTGAGAGCTTCCCTTTCTAGAGCAAGTTTTTGTGTTTTGGAGTATGGGGGACGAAGTAGGGCTTTAAAAATGACCTCCCGGGTGTGCTCCCGCGCACTTGAAGGCCCAACCACGCACCTAACGCGCAGAAAGGAAGTAACACTGCCATAAGTGCGCGGCCACGCACGGGACCATCCGGGCGCGCATATTACGCATTGCTCTGTAAAACGTACATAACTATTTTTACAGAGATCAGTTAGGGCTCCACAATATATCGTTGGAAAGCTATTTCAAAGGGCTACAACTTTAGTGTTTTGAGTTTTCCCAAATTTCTCACACATTTTCACTACATCCTACTGCAAAACAGACCTTTTATAAACTTTGTCGATTTTATCGAATCTTATACACCTCACTCCTAGTCTTGATTCTAAAATAATTATTTCCACCCATACTCATATCGATAGAACTTCACATGTCCAAAATATAATATTACTACTCATTTAACACATTCATACCTAAGTCGAATTTACGGAGGTTATAGGAGAGTTTCTCACTCTAACCTATTTCAATAATTCCTAAAAGAAATTTTAAGTCATAAAACTGTTTAGTTATAGTATTTGGGGCCTCAAATTTTATGGTGAGAACATAAAACATTCGGCTTTGTTTGGTTGGGCCTTGAGCTGCCCATGCTAGTTATAACAACAACAACAATTCAGTATAATCCCACTAGTGGGGTCTGGGGAGGGTAGTGTGTACGCAGATCTTACCCCTACCCTGGGGTAGAGAGGTTGTTTCCAATAGACCCTCGGCATCCTTCCCTCAAAGAACTCCACACCTTGCTCTTGGGGTGACTCGAACTCACAAATTCTTGGTTGGAAGTGGAGGGTTTACTATCAAAGCCGTCCATGCTAGTTGTCCCTTTTATGAGCCACGCAAGCAAATCATTTGCTAATAAAATTGTATTACTAATATTATTGGCACTTCATTTTATCGTTATTGAATCTTAGAAGTGCGTACCGTGCACACTAGGCAAATTCCTATTCAGATTTCAGAGTCCAAAGGACGTTCATAAATATCCTTTTAAAATAACCATATTTATCACATAATATTGAAATATAAAACAAAAGTATCTCCTGAAAGGATGAGGGTGCAAATCATTTTTCGAAAATTTCGAACCAAATGCCAAATCTCGCATCAAAGCCAGCCAAAGCATGCGATAAAAACTTATTGGTATTTAATATTTATATCAGTTTAATAAATAAGTAACTTAATCATGAAAATTAGCATGATTTGAAGCGTTACATATTATAACAATTTATTGGCAATCTTTGAAATATCTATTCCTGAAGTAATATTAAAGTGTATTATTATGTCATTTAAAAACGAGGCATTAAAAAAAATAAATATTTATTTACTTAATTATATGTTCATTTGAGTCTTATTCTTTTTCATTGATTATTAACACATAAAAATGATAATGGAACCTAACACCTCTACCTGTATGAGACCTAATTTTAGGGGGTGCACTACTTGTATTCAGCCAACACCTATTTCTCCGTCTCGCCTTATCTATTGCTTCTTTCTTGTAATTCTCATCCTTTGCCCTCGTGCTCTATTTCTCTCTCTATATATCTATTTGCAGCATCCCTAAACCTACACCTAAGCGTCAGATCTATCACTAACAAGCGTTCGCTGTTTCAGGTTCATTCTTCTCTGCCTATCATCTGTCTACGCAATTAATTTTGGGCTTATTTTTACTCCTTAATGAATGACCTTGTACTATATCTTCTCCGCTAAAGCTCTTTACCATCATTTTCAATTTCATTTGGCAGTTACGTCTTTGTATGTTTCTAGGTTTTTTTTGGTTATTTACCAGTACTGGAATGAAATGGGCAAAAAAAGTGGAATTTATATAGAGGATTCATAGTTGGGGGATTAAAGCTTAGTTGGTTGATTGATTTAGGTTTCATTGGTTATTGTAGCTGGAGAGGTTCTTAATTCAGATTTTTTTCGTTCATGTTGGGACATAAATATTTACTTGAATACTTAGCACTTGGAAGTAGATCTTTATTTGGAATTATTGTTCATTTTTTAGGACAGTGGTGTCCGGGCCAGCTCACACGCAGGTACCGAGTAATTCTGACTACCAAGGCTTAGGAAGATGGGAGTAAATCACCTAGTATCTTTTTTGTTTCGGCTAGGATTTGAACCTGAGACCTCATGGTTCTCTTCCCACTTCATTGACCAGTAAGCTACACCCTTGGATGCAGCAAACTTTCTCCCCACATTTTCTTCATCCATTCCTAATAGTTCTACAGTTTTGTGGGTTTCTAATGATTTGTCTTGCATAGTGGTTTCCTGTCCAAAATTTTCTGGAGCAAGAAGAAGTGAACTTCGTTGTTACTTTTGAATAGGTAGAAAGTACTAATGGTTAATTGAGAAGCTGAGAGAATTTTGTGTTCTAATGCGTGGATCATTGCTCTCTGGCTGTGAAGCATCGGTGGGTGGATATGAGCTGTTTTACGATTCTGCTTATGGATTCCAATTAATTTTTTGGTGAATGAATTGAAGATATCTGAATATATTGAAGGTCTTTATCTCTTCCTCCAACAACAACAACATACCCAGTCTTATCCCACTCTTTATCTCTCCCCCCCCCAACAAAAAAAGATAAAATAATAAAAGAGGACTTTTGAAGCTAAAGGTGAAGGCTGAAGTTGAATCTGAAATCCTGTTTAACATCTCCGGCCTGGCATACGCACAAGGCAAAGAACTTTTTTTTTCTTTTGCTCTTCATTTTCCGAGGAAGGAGCGTTGAATGAAATTGCAGAGTATATTTAATTCTTTAGACAATTGGGTTATGGTGTTGATCCCAACTTGTTTAGGATTGAGGCGTAGTTGTTGTTGGCCAGTGGGTTATGGTGATCATATACCTTGTGGGTGCGATTCATGTGAAGATATTGATAGACTAGAGTAAGGAGGAATTGTGATACGAATATTGAAGATGATAGGATTGGGAAAGGATGTAAATGGGGATGCATTGGGAAGTTATCGGTTAGCTGCATGATGAAAATGCTTACTACTTGTAGCTGGGAACATGACTTGAATCTGTACCATGAAGCTTCCTCCTGAATTCAGAAAAGTCCCTTTATAAGTTAAAGTATATGTATTTACTCAGTAATATTGAACATTTTCCTGCAGTCCAACAAAGTCATATTTTGCTTAAGAGTTTTGTATTCGTTTTATTTTATTATTGTTTCAATAAACTTGAAATGCAGAACTTTGTAGTTTGTGTGTTATTTTTTCAGGTACGTCTAAATTTTTAACTTCTATATTCGGGAAGCGAATTATTTACTGCCAGTCACACTCTGATAATTGACCATTAGAAATTGAATGGGACTATCAGATTGAAGATAGAGAGAGTGACTTTTTTCTTCGGCAAGAAAAGGAAAAAAGTAGTGAGATATATATAATCTGGCACTTATCCGAAATAAAAAGGGTCATGTGCTGACCCGGTATCTTCAACTTGTCAAAACAGAAACAAACAAAAAGAAATAGAAAGGGAACTCTTCAAACCGATATATGATTGATGTAATGGATCCATTCTATATCTCATTTAAAAATTTAAAAGAATAAAGAAGAATAAGAGCAATGGGTTCAGTCAGATAACTTTTTAAGTTAAGAGAAGATATAGTTGCGGAGAGCTTTGTTATTAAAGAATGTACGCAGTGGTAGTAGCAGATATCCAAGGGTAGGAATCTGGTGCCTTACACTATCTCCATTCTGTATGCGCGTGTGCTGATGTTAAGTCAAGGTGTTGTCTGATGTCTCTTTGAAGTGAGAGGGCTAGGGTGTATGGAAAGTTTTATAAAACTGTGGCAACCTTTGTTTAGCATCATTAGAAGAAAAGTACGTGGGTGAGAATGGTGCTGTTGCGGATAGTTGATTTATGAGCTGTTATATGTTAAGATGTGGATAGAGTTACCTGGTACCTGTTGTTATATGTTAAGATGTGGAATTATTCGACGTGCGCGCAAGCTGGCCCGGACACCACGGTTATCAAAAAAAAAAATGGGGATCCACAAACTTCTGTGATGCCTCTATGGTAAATCGTGCTGAATTTCTTGATGCTTGCTTTTAGTAGTGGTTTCATTTCCTTTCTATCAGTAGCTCTCCATGAATGGTATCAGCTTAACTCGGACTGATATCCTTTGAATTTAATGATACCTGGTGAGCAAGGCAAACACTATCAGGTGCTAATCTCCAAAAATAAAGGGCATAGACTAGGAGATCAAAACTTGTACCCCGTTTCAATTTACGTGTCTTGCTTTCCTTTTTAATATGTTTAAAAGAGTTTCACCTTTCTATATTTAACGTTTTTAATTTCAGCATTCCCATTTTACCCTCAATGATGCTCCCTTATAGGAAAGGCACGGGAAGTTTAAGGCCACATTCAAGGGTATTTTTGGC
This sequence comes from Nicotiana otophora, assembly GCA_000715115.1. Classification (NCBI taxonomy): domain Eukaryota; kingdom Viridiplantae; phylum Streptophyta; class Magnoliopsida; order Solanales; family Solanaceae; genus Nicotiana; species Nicotiana otophora. The sequence goes on along the minus strand of AWOL01S0009746.1, from coordinate 7,373 downwards.
ATGTTATACACACCTTTAGTTTAAGACCACAAGATTCAAAAGTCTTTACATTCTTAAACATGTACCCAGTCAAACTAAGACACATAAAATGAAACGGAGAGAGTAGTAGCATTATCACTTGGGGTTAGGGTTAATGGAAAATAAAGGAATTTCAGGAGCTATTCATTGAGACTGGGTTTTGGCTGGACACCGAAGTTTTTAGTTATTATTACCAATCTGAAGGGCCCATATGTGGCAAATATGCTTCTGTTTTAATTCTTGTGACCATGTTGTTGCTTGTGTATTGCAGCTGGACCAGAAGGAAAATGGCATTTGATTTATAAAAGAAAAGGAAGGATAATGGTATTTTATTGAGAAAATAAAAAATTTAGTTTCACAACTCTAATTTCCATGACATATTATTGATTTTAACGTGTTTATACTCCAAAAATACTTGCTGTTTCTGGTAAAAGGTTTTGCTTCTATCAACACTCATTTGAGCTTTCTGTCAGCTAAGGAAACCATCTCCATATGTCTCTGAGTTGGGAATCAATTGTCAGCTGTTGTATGACAAGTAGTAGTTAATGATTGTGTGGTGGTGCTGGCATGTGTTTGTCACAAGAGATATGCTCTATATTTAGGAGGATGTAGCTGGAGATGATGTTTCCTGAATCAACAAGCTTTTGATGCTTGTATATTGAATAATATCTCTGTAGTGGTGTTGGAATTTGGTATTTAAAATGAAAGAAAGGAGTACAGTTAAGGTTTATTTGGACTGATGTGGTCTTGGATGTGTGGTTGTGGTGGACAGGGAGGAGGCAGCAGCTGGGTGGTGGAGTGGTGATATTTTAGCTGGTCGTTAATTGGTGGTTCTGTTTGTGTTGGTTTTGAATATGAGATCTGGCAGCAGAAGCCGAAGCAGGAGCAGAAGCAGGAGCCCAGTGGATCGCAAAATCCGTACACAACGGTTCTCCCACCGTGATGCACCATATAGACGGGAGTCACGTCGGGGTTTCAGGTTCTCTGGTTTTAATCATTTGTATGTTTAGCTATTCTCATTCTAGCACCTGTTGGTGGGAGCAAAGAGATCTGGGTCTGTTCGACTTGGATGGAGGATAATTATTATATGGGTGTTTTGATATGCATGTTTGGAGTGTTGAACTGAATTTACACTTATGTTCAAGATATTTCCCTGTGCGTGTGTAATGCTGTTCTGTAATTTTTAGACTAATAATTAGACTACGCTTTGACGTGGCTGTTTGGAAACTGATTTGGCAGTCCAATGTTAGACTTCCACAAGACCCAAATGCTCAAGTGTGAAATTGGGATGATCAGTATCCCTACTGATTAGTGCCTTTTATGTGGACTTATTAAGCTCAAATCTTTTATACCTTGAACTGTTACATTTTCTGATCAGTTGAAATGGATTTTGTTCAATAATGAGGTTTCTCATTTAAAAAAAAATTGTTCTTTGTTATAGCACTATTTTGCTTTGTTTTGCTAGTGAAGTTATGGATCTTATGTAGCCAGAGTCTAATAAAATCTAGCCTATCTATTTTGACCTCATACCTCACGTTTCATTTGCATACATTCCTCAATGAGTTCAGAAGGAATGTGGAAACGAAAAGAATTATTTTAATACACAGATTTCTTGGAGTATGCTATTTTACCTGCTCTTTGACTCTCTCTAACATCCGGAGTGTACAATTTTTGGCTCTTTGGTGGAAAGATTTCTTCTTTTTCTCATGGTTTCTGTTATTACTTGTTTATGTTTTAAGCAGTGAGAGTGGTCTCTGCAAGAACTGCAAGCGCCCCGGCCATTTTGCTCGGGAGTGCCCTAATGTTGCCATATGTCACAACTGTGGTCTCCCAGGGTAAGTATTACAATATTCTGTGTTAATTAACTACTTGTTTTTACGTCCAACCGGGAAGCATAAGCATTACTATTGCATTTACTTACTCTGGAGAAACAGTTGTGCAACAGATTAAAGTTGAATCACAGAAGTTGCTAATGGCGCTGCTATATTGTCATTCTTTATTGTTTGCATGTTCCATTTATTTGCATCACTTTCTTCCAGTATACAACGCACAGAACTTAATATTTGATATAGGTACTAAGGGGCAAGATACCCTGATATCCCTCAACTTTAAGTGCAGCACACTGTATAGTTTTTAGCTTACAGGTAACTAAGGGGGATATCCTGAAACCTAGTACACAGAACCGAACATGCTTTGTTGATAACTGAAGACACTCACATCGCAAGGAAGCAACATATTGAAATGAAATACTAATAATATGTAATTTTTAGTACTTAGCTTCTAAAAGTACCCAAACAATCAAACAATCAAATTTAGCAAGTATATTAGAACTGCCAATATATAGTAGTTGCTTACACAGGATCACTAATATGTTGTCTTAAAGGGAAATGTATGTGCAACATGCTGCTGGTGTTTACAAGTTGCTTGATAAAATGACTTCCTTCTTTGGCTTTCCTAATACATGTATTACTTATTCTTTCATGTATCCTTTGTTGAGAAGGTGTAGTTGTTCTATTCTATCAGTGCTTTCACGCATGCTTGTGCCCGAAATTTAGGGTCAGTAATGTTGGTAGAACAAGTTATATTTATTACTTCTTTAATTTTGACTTTGCCTCCAAAACTTAAACAGGCATATTGCCTCCGAGTGTACCACAAAATCTCTTTGTTGGAATTGCCGAGAGCCAGGCCACATGGCTGGAGATTGTCCGAATGAAGGAATCTGCCACACTTGTGGAAAGGCAGGACACCGTGCTAGAGACTGCGCGGCTCCTCCACTGCCTCCCGGTGACCTGAAGCTGTGCAATAACTGCTTCAAGCAAGGCCATATTGCAGTCGACTGCACCAATGACAAGGCATGCAAAAATTGTAGGAAGACTGGTCACCTGGCACGTGATTGTCAAAATGATCCTGTGTGCAACCTATGTAATATATCCGGTCATATGGCGAGAGATTGCCCCAAGGCCGGTGCTCTTGAAGAGAGGGGTGGTGGCGCTCGTCCTGTTGGTGGGGGAGGAGGATATAGGGACATTGTATGTCGAAACTGCCAGCAAGTGGGCCACATGAGTCGAGATTGCATGCCATTGATGATCTGTCACAACTGTGGGGGAAGAGGACACCTAGCTTATGAGTGCCCCTCAGGAAGGTTTATGGACCACCCCTCCGGAAGGTTTATGGACCGCCCTTCGGGAAGGTTTATGGACCACCCCTCTGGAAGGTTTATGGACCGTTTTCCTAGGAGGTACTGACGGATAAAAGACATGCCATATCAATAGGGGGACTATTGATGATATCTTGTTCTTCTTTCCTCTTTGAATTGGGATTGACATTTACTTAGAATATCGGAATTTTGGAACTAGTTATTTTGATTTGCGTCTTTATATCTTTTGACTGGATATGATGAAACTATTATTTAGAACATGGATTGATGTAAACTATAGCGAGGCACATTTTTATTTGGTGATTCTGCTAGCTAATGGAAAGATGAGGGCATTGGTTTTTCTTGGTATTTGTGCTGTTAATTTTTATGTCAGACAGCCCTGGGTTTAGGCTCTTGCTTGTTATTTTTGGTTAGGATATCATCAACTCTAGAGTGATTTGTTGGTCTGACCTTGTTGGAGGTTATTGCTTATTCACCTAGGAGTGCACTGTTGAGTCAATGCTAGAATCTGTTTGAGGTAATTTCTCAAAAATAGCTGCTTCTTGTTGCTAATATAAGCATTACAAATATGATAGCTGGGGACACGAATTGGTGCGATTTACCGTAGTATCTTATAACTGTCAATACTCTGTTTCGAGTAGTCATTCCTAGGGCACGAACTTCTGCTATGAGTTTTAGGACTAAGATTAAATACCCAACAAAAAATTAACAGTTTCTGTTTATTTGCCACTCTTTGCTCCAAGTAAGTTAACTTACCAGCAACCAGGACTAGAGTAACATACAAGGGAAATGGAATTTTCTTCCTCCCCTTCTATCAGTCTATGGGAGATTATCTTGCTAGTGTTTCAGGCGAAGGAGGTTATGTTGCTATTGACAGTTATTTCCTTTTTTTTTTTTGGAGAAACGAATTGGGTAAACAAGCTAAGAAGAATTAGTATTATTTTTCGCATAAGTTTAGGTGTTTGTACTACAAGTATGAGCTGTAACTGGATTGACATGGAAATTAACGTCAACCCATCTCCACAAATTTAACTGCGGATCTAGAATTTAGACACATGAATTCTTAGTTGAGAGAGTTCAATAATGTATATTTCTACCTACACTTGTTTTTTCTCTCATGTAACTACAACATTTCCATCGAACTCGCGAACCCTTAATTGGATCAGCCACTGCTGAAACATAACCATGACCATTAATTACAGGAGACCCCAACAAACATAGAGATGTTACCAAGCCACACAGCGTAGGGTGGCCTCAATCAGTAGTGAAGCTAGAAATTTCGTAAAAATTGCACTGGGTGCCTTATTTGGTCGTCCCCATTAAGCCGTACCTACTTTTTAATTTTTTTTAACTAGTATCTAAAGTTTAAACAACTTCAGGCATTTTGCTCCTCCTCCTCCTCCTCCTCCTCCTCCTTCTTCTTCTTCTACTTCGGGTGACAGTGATTTTATATGGTGTTTGTAAACATATTTAAAGATAGTTTATAATGTTTTACAGTAGTGAGCTGTTGTGATGCTTTATTTTTTAACCATTGCTTAGGGTTTCTTCTTCTTTTTCTTCTTCTTCTTCTTCTTAATTGCAAAATGAGTTCGTTAGATTTATTATTGTTTTGACAAATTGATGATTGGAGTTTGTTCTTGATGATATTTGGAGGTTATGTTTCAAATTTGAACTCATTTGGAGTAGATTTAGGTGTTAAATCATATATTGGATTGTTAAAATTCGAACAAATTTTTATTTCTAGGCAATTTGTACTTCAATTCTATTTGGCCTTAAGTGCATGAAAACGTTGGTTGCACTTCACATCTATTTGGTCTTAAGTACATCTGAACTGCAATTTTTTCACTTCAGACTTATTTGGCCTTAAGTGCATGAAATTATTGGTTGCACTTCAGACCTATTTGGCCTTAAGTGCATCTGAAGTGTAATTTTTTCAGTTCAGACCTTTCTGACCGTAAGTGCATCTGAAGTATATTTTTTTCACTTAAGACCTCTTTGACTTAAGTGCATGAAAATATTTATTACTTCAGACCTATTTGGCCTTAAGTGCATCTGAAGTGTAATTTTTTCAGTTCAGACCTTTCTGACCGTAAGTGCATCTGAAGTATATTTTTTTCACTTAAGACCTCTTTGACTTAAGTGCATGAAAATATTTATTACTTCAGACCTATTTGGCCTTAAGTGCATCTGAAGTGTAATTTTTTCAGTTCAGACCTTTCTGACCGTAAGTGCATCTGAAGTATATTTTTTTCACTTAAGACCTCTTTGACTTAAGTGCATGAAAATATTTATTACTTCAGACCTATTTGGCCTTAAGTGCAATTTTTACACTTTAGACTTAAGTGCATTACACTTCAGACTACTTTTTATTAACTTCAGACCCGTTAAGTCTGAAGTTGATCGTAAAGTGGGTAGGCTTGCAAACTTGTTTTTGCAAAGTGGGTGATAGAAACTTAGGGTCCACCAAACTGTATAGAGAACCGGGTTCTCTATCAGTTCCCACAGAAAATACACAAAGAGATAAGTAAATGACACAATAGAGTTTTACGTGGAAAACTCCCAATTCAGGGGATTAAAAATCACGACCTACACTCTTAGGATTTCAACTTCACTAACCGAGCAAGTTCAGATTACAACCTATTGTAACCTAGGAATTAAAACCTTAGCCCCTCACTCACTTGTAATAACTCTATTACAAGCCTCTTTTTAATAACTCTATTACAAAGCTCACAACTCGACTAGCTCTAGTCAAGACACAAACACAAGGTTTATGATTTTACAAAAGGTTTCCCACACAATGCTTCTAGCTAAGTAAGTAGGAATTATAAGTAAATCACTTTAACAAACGTACAACATAATTAGGGGCATGTAATAACCCAATGCAGGAAAATGATCCTTCGTTATGATGTTTCTCTGTTCTTGAAGCCCTGAATATCACTTACAAGTTGGAAATACACTTGAGAGAAAGCTTGATCAATTCTTAAATGTGCAAGTGTGTTGTTTTCCCTTTGTTTCATGTTAATATTACACAAGTGACATCAATTGGATGATGCAAGTAATATGTGGTACAAGGCATGTCCTAGGAGGTGGCTGCTGCACTGGTCACACTGTTGCGTGTGTGCAGAAGAACAATTGCAGCAACTTTACAGCTATGAGCAGTTGATTGATACAGTCAGCAAGGGAACTGATGTCCATCTGTTTCTCCTGTCATCTCGTTGACTCTGATTGTTGGAACTTGTGTCTGACTTGATACTTGTTGTTTTTGAGCACTTTGAGGATGTGTAATAGGTTCCCCATATGATTCTCATTATTAAGTTTGTTAGATCATCGAAATATAACATGGCACATAACTTATCAATTTTCCCCTTTTGATGATGACAAACTTATAATAGAAGTTCCCCTTGAGAACAATTCCCTCTGAGAGCCAATGTCACGACCCAATTTCCCCTATGTGTGACATCGTGATGGCACCTAGTCTCTACAACTAGGTAAGCCTAACATTTTACGGAATAATGAAATAAAAATATAAATTTAACCAACTATTCAAAAATATACAACAAATCCCAAAACCCGGAATATAGTGAATCACAAACTACAGAAGGAAAAATCTAGTGTCTCTATACATCAGAGTCTAACAAGGAAAAATACAGAAGATAATGGACATGAGAAAGAGTAGAAGGGGACTCCGTAGTCTACGGACGCGGCAGATATACCTTGAAGTCTCCAAAGCTGTCCCGGCTCACTGATAGTGCGGCTGATAAGGTGCACCTAGATCTGCACACGAAAAACATATGCAGAGAGTAGCATGAGTACACCACAATCGGTACCCAGTAAGTGCCAAGCCTAACCTCGGTCGAGTAATGACGAGGTCAGGTCCGGACTTGGCCTCCCTCTCTAGGGCGACCTCTACCTCCTCGACCTCCATCTCGAGCTGGCTGAGCAGGTAGGGTGGATGATGGTGCTGTAATCATAGCCTGAGGACCCGGTGGAGCACGTTGTGGCTGAGAAGTCTGTAGAGGTGTACGCCTTCTAATCCCGGGGCAATCCCTCACCACATGACGAGTGTCACCACACTCAAAACAAGTTCTGGGAGGGCGTGGCTGCTGGGACTGGCCACTAGGAATACCCCGTGCAGGAGGCACACTAGATACTAGCGGTGCATAATAAGGCTCCTGGGGCCTAGGAGGAGCTGGAACAC
>AWOL01S0009745.1:4981-34910 GCA_000715115.1 Nicotiana otophora | reverse complement strand
TGCAGGTTTGTTTAGTGCTTATACTGCAGATTCTCTTGTTTCTCATGCATGTGCATCTTCACATCTAGGTGTACAACCTTGAATTTTGGATTCAGGAGCCACTAACCACATGACTCCACACAAACACTTACTTCACAACCTCACACCTTTGTTTAAATCATTTCTTATTACTTTACCTAATGGTTATAAAGTAAAAGTTGATAAAGTTATATCAACTGGGTCTTTACACCTTAGTCCTGACATAATCTTACTTAATGTTCTCATTGTGCCTTTTTTCCATTTCAATCTAATTTCCATTCATCAACTCATTACACAGTTGGATTGTATAGCAATACTTATCAAAATCAATTGTCTTTTACAAGGCCCTTCTCTAAAGAGGTCACTGTAATTGGTAAGGCTGTTGGGAGACTGTACTACCTGCATCCAGATGCTGAACTGTTTCCATCTTCATTTAGTTATTCTCGAATTCAACCTAGTTCAATTCCGTGTAATAAATCAAGCTCATTTACTTCTTGTTGCAATCAATCTTCTGTTGATGTTGATTATGCTTGTAATCAAGCACCCATCATTAACAAAATGGACTTATTTTGGCACCAAAATTAGGTCACATGCCTTTTTATAGAATGAAGTCCATTTTTTATTTGTCTGATAAAGTTTCTTCTAAACAATCTTTTCTTTGTCCAATTTGCCCAATGGCCAGACAACAAAGATTACCTTTTCAGGATAGTTCCATACATTCTACTCCTCCTTTTCAACTAGTTCACATTGGCTTTTGGGGACCCTACAACACTAAAACCTATAATGGTTTCAGGTATTTCCTTACTCTAGTTGATGATTATACTAGAGTGACCTGGACACATCTTCTCTCTTGTAAGAGTAATGTCCTCTCTGTCCTTAAGGCTTTTACATCCATGATCAAGGATCATTTTCATTCTTCCGTTCATACCTTTAGGTCAAATAATGCATTTGAATTAGGTAGTAGTTCTAAAGCTGCTGCTTTCTTTGCTAATGTGAGTACCTTCACCAAACCACTATTCCTTTTACTCCACAACAGAATGATGTTGTGGAGAGAAAATACAAACATCTTTTAGAAATTGCCAAGGCTTTTTTATTTCAATCTAAACTTCCTCTTAAATTTTGGGGTGAATGTATCCTCACTGCTACTTATCTTATTAACAGAATGCCATCACCTCTCTTACTCAACCTCTCTCCTTATGAAAAACTACATGGTCATTCACCCTTTTATGAACACTTAAATTATTTTGGTTGTCTTTGTTTTGCTACATCTCCTAAGGTTAGCAGGAATAAATTCCAGCCCAGAGCCATCTCTTGTCTATTTCTGGGGTACCCCTGTGGTAAGAAGGGTTACAAACTATTAAATCTTTCTAATTTCTCTGTTTTCTTCTCTAGAGATATAGTGTCTCATAAACATGTCTTTCCTTACAACTCTTCATCTTCTTCCCCTTCCCTTCCTTCACTTAGTCAACCCTATGTAGACTCTCCACCTTTTGTTCATGTTGCTCTACTCATCCCTGAAGATATTCCTATGCCTGTTTCCAGTCCTCCTGAGTCTCTTATAGGCTCATCTTCCCCTCTTCTCAGACCTATTACATCTGATTTGCCTTATCCTACATCTTTCAGTTCTACCATTCCTTATTTTGCTTCTCATCTTTCTCCTATTCTCAGGAAATCTCTTAGAACTATTGTCAAACCTGCCTACCTAGATGATTATATCTGCAACTCTACCCTTCTTCCTGCCCCTTGATCTAATACATCCAAGGTTTTTCCTAGTGAATCTCATATGCATGACCCCTAATTCTACCAGCAGGCAGCATCAAACCCTGCTTGGCAGGAGGCTATGCTACATGAATTTAAGGCTCTTGAAGAGAACCAGACTTGGGATATTGTTCCTCTACCTCCCAGCAAGAAAGTTATTTCTTGTTATTAGGGGTGATGCTTAGAGGAAAGGTATTAACTTCACTGAAACCTTTTCTCCTGTGGTCAAGCTAACTGCTATTAAATGCTTGTTGACTCTGGCTGTTAAGAGAAGTTGGACTGTCTTTCAACTTGATGCGAATAATACTTTCTTCCATGGTGACTTTAGCGAGGAGGTCTACATGAAGACTCCCCCTGGCCTTGATGTTTCCTCTTCCTCCACTTCTTTGCAGGCTCAAAAAGTCCCTCTGTGGCCTTATGTAGGCTTCTATACAGTGGTTTTCAAAACTATCTAAAGTTTTACTATCTAGGGGCTACATTTCTAGTTTGAATGACTATTCCCTCTTCATCAAACCATTTTCTGGTTCTCTGGTGGTGCTAGTTATATATGTAGATGACATTCCCTTAGTTGGAGATGATGTTTCTGAGTTGAACTCCCTGAAATCTTTTTTGGATTCTCGATTCAAGGTCAAGGATTTGGGTTCAGTTCATTACTTTTTGGGTTTGGAGGTTTCCAAGAATCCTTAGGGTTATCTTATGACTCAACACAAGCATACCACTAATCTACTTACTGAATTTCACTGCCACCACTTCACACCTGTTCTAACACCTTTGGATTCTTCATCCAAGTTTGTGTTGGCCATGGGAGAGCCACTCACTGATCCAAGTGCCTATAGAAGGTTGGTTGGCAAGCTCAATTTCTTGTAACACACCAGACCAGATATCTCATTCTCTGTGCAACACTTAAGTCAATTTCTTCAGAAGCCTTAAGGGTCCCACATGAAGACTGCTTTGCATGTTCTTAGGTATCTTTTGAATGATCCTGCCTAGGGTATTCTTATTTCTAGCAGCTCTGATTTTTCTCTCCTTGGATATTTTGATTCTGACTGGGCAACTTGTGTTGTCTCTCGCAAGCATGTTTCTGGCTATTGCATCATACTTGGCGGCAACCCTATATCCTGGAAAAGAAAGAAATAACCTACTATTTTCTTATCTTCAGTTGAAGCCGAGTACAAGGCCTTGAGGAATACTGTTGCTGATGTTTCTTGGTTGGTTCGACTTCTGGGTGATCTTGGCCTGCACATTTACAGTCATGTTCCTATATATTGTGACAGTCAAGCTGTTTTGCACATAACCAAGAACCTTGTCTTCCATGAGCACCAAACACAAAGAAATTGATTGTCACTATATCCGTGAATGTTTGCACTCTGGCCTAATTTCTTTGCATTTTGTTCCCAGTACTGCCCAGCTAGCTGATATCATGACTAAAGCATTGCCTGGACAAGCCTCATTATAGGATTATTTGCAAGCTTGGTGTGTTCTCACCCTCCAGCTTGAGAGAGGGGAGGGGTGTTAACATTGACATTAAGGACATTGAGGCCCAACAGAATCTGAAGCCAGACGGGTCCATTAGCACAGGCCCACTAGTACACTAGTCCATCAGCCCAATACTTTGTATCTTTTATTTCCAGTTGTACGTTTTATAACTCTACACATTTTTAAATGTATATAGACAATATAGTGGGATAATAAAAGATAAGTCAACTCATTATTCTAGAGACTAACCGACTTATTTCTCCTTCTCTCTCTATTTTAGAGTTTTCTTCCATCTTCTTCTTCCATGAATCGATTCTGGTGATGTTAACATGTCTACAACTCACTTTTTAGGGTGCGTCCCTTTCCGAAACCTGACGTGAACGCATGATAATTTGTGTATCGTGCTGTATTATTTTTTTTTTTTTTAACAAACACTGCTAAAATGACAGGGTAATAACAACTTAAGAAATATACTTGGTGAGAAATTAGTATTGTGTCCCTATATGGGGATATTCTAGTTCTAGATGATGGAGGTGGAATATGCTTTAACCTTTTCCTTCTGTTGCAGAGACGTTTTTGTGAACGTGCCCAAAATTTGGGGCTATTTGCTGATTTTCGGAATTTAAATCAAGCTTTCACGCTCGGAATTGTCTTTCTCCAAGATAAAATAACAAATAATGAAAAATTTAACCTAAATAGTTTATCTAAGGTTTAAGTTAAAAATAGCCAGCAAATGTACAATATATGTATACTCAGTATATCTAACTAGATATTTGCATAAAGATCGCAAAAATAATTATTAGGAGTAATTAGGTTCATCTATGCTATATTAAAAACATGAAAGCTCTTAACGAAATGTCGTTCATTTTTTTTAACCTCTAAAAATATATTTTACAATGGACACAATTATAATTTAAGTTACTTTTCTAATATTTAGAATATTTAAATCACCTAAAATGTTGGTTATTAAATATTTTCTTATTAAACTAAGTAAGAGTTCCTAATTTTTAGCCTTTATCCTTAATAACATATTAATTAAATAAATAAAAGTGAGTATTACCATCCAATAGAATATTACTAATGAAATAATATTTACCTAAAATGAAAGACTAGAATTTAAAACTAATATTTTTCTTTTTATTTCAAACTTGTTCTTTATCATAAAAAATTAATATTATGAAGTCCCTAAAATTTTATGTTAAATATTATAAGAAACATTTCATTAATTATTTTTTTAATATTTAGGAGCTTAAAATTAATTAAAATTTTATTTATTAATTCGTTTTCTTATTTGAGTTATGTAGAAAGTTATAATTTTATAGCTTTATTAAATTTCACTTTGTATAAGTCTTACACTCAAATTATATATATAAAATAGATAAAGAAAAAATAAAAAGACATAAGAAAGAAGAGGTACGGGTTCTTGAACAATAACATAGATAGTTCACTTTTTAAAAATATACAATACTACTGCATCAATAAAGTTATTCCATATTATACTTTTAACTTTCAAATTTTTTAAATGCACTATTATAATTATGCCGAATGCTGAGCAGAAATCAATAATAGGCCCAAAAATAAAAGGATAATTTATTAGATCTTTTAATTTTTAATCCATGCTACATTTAGATAAATATTAGTGGGTTCTTTAACTAGCTTTCAATCGTAGATTCTCTTACTAGCTTGCTTTACTTTTTAATGTCTTTTTTTTTTGTTTATTATTGTACTTTAATTTTGTGTTTATTTAAAATTCGTACATTATTAGTTGCCTGCTTATATGCTGTAAGTTGTATCCTTCAAGATTATTTAGATTTTCAAGGTTCTTGTTGTAAAACTGAAATGATGAAATTACAAACCTGGAACAAATGTTAAGTTGAATTATTGATGATTGAGGGCTTCTGAGATAATTTCTTCAATTATTGAGTTAGTTATACACAACTAATATTCATGACCATATTTAGGAACTTACACTTTTATTTATAACTCAATACTCACTCCGTTCCAAATTATGTGAACATGTTTGATTGGGCACAGAGTTTAAGAAAATATGAAGACTATTGGAATTTGTGGTCCAAAACAAGTCAAAAAGGGGGTTAGAGTATTTATGTAGTTATAAAAACTTCTCATTATGGTAGAATTGAAAGTTTAAGCTAAATTGCTTCCAAATTTAGAAAGGAGTCATTCTTTTTGAAACAGACCAAAAAGGAAATAGGTTCACATAAACTGGAACGGAGGGAGTACTATTTTTAAATAAATTTATACTCATTGAGACAGGATTCACGCGCATCGCAAGAATTCATAATTTTAAGAATTATTATTTCACCCAGAACAATAATATTCGAGGTGACATTAGAAGTGTTCCACTTTAAGATACCAATTGACGAAAACTTAAAGCAAATTGTACAAAAATCATACTCAGGAGCTCAAGATTATTTTCAGATTACTAAAATTTTAAAGATGTAAGTTTGATAATGTTAGAAATGTTAGCTATTCAAGCTATTCTTTTAAAAAAATATATTAATAAAATAATTTTCAAAAGTGTTGTTATAGAGTTTCGTAGTTTCTCATAGTGTCGATATATGGCTACTGATATTACCCATCACTGTTGAGCAAAAGGAAGTAACAACGTTTATTAACATGTATAACCCCTTTATCATGATAATGATCGAATCTACATAGAAAAGATGGCATGAGAACCTAAATCTATCCCTAACGAAAGTCCAAATAATAAGATATTTGTGAAGGAGATATCTCTTCTATTGAGTTACATAAATGTGATTAACATTCATCTATTTTTCTTCCTCTGCAATTGAATTTTTTTTGTAATTTTTATTTAATAATTCAGATGCTTTTTGTGAATAATATCTATATAATATATATGAGATACACGCGTACTTTAAAATTAGTTCTAGATAAAAATAAAGTATAGTGTTCGATGATGTATTCTTTCGCGAAACAAAGATCTTACCATTGGTGGAAGAAAGATTTGCAAATATTCCAAGTCTGAAAGTTACTCGCCTATTTGGTCCAAGATTGATAGATCAATGGAGGTGCGGAAATATACTTCAACAGCTCTCTTGTACAACCGCTCTTTAAACTTGTCTCTCAAATGAAAGGCAGATCCAACATTTACGCAATGAATATGCGTGCATCCACTCACTAAAACTTTATACTCCCTCTGTTAGTCGATATGTTTCACGTAACAATATTTTTTGCTTTAAACAATTCCAAAGAGAATGATAATTTTTTTATTTTTTGTGATAATTTAGTTTTAAACTTCGTATTTTACCCTTAACAAGATAATTTATAATTACAAAATATCTATAATTTGTTTTAAACTGCAAGATTTAAAAGTTTTTCTTTCTTACGCTTCGTGCCTATTTATACTTTGCCACATAAAATAAAATCAATGGAATATAATATATTCGTGTATGTGTAAAAATTTGTCAAGCATGCTATTAGAGTTGCTTATTATATACGTAGTTAAAGTGGTACACTCTAGAAATTTCTATGCAATAACCGATCATAATTAATTTGTTTTTGCACAGTTGATGTTAAAAGTCTTTTCCATTTTCCTTTTATAGGCCTCAATCAAACTTGATCTATATTTCTGTTTGATCATATAAATGTTGATTTTTTTCTAGTTACACTTTTAACGCTAATTGATTTTTCAGTGTACTTGAACAATAACTAGAATAATATAATAATCATATTTTATTGACAAGCTAGGCTTGCTCAGTTGTAAAAGCATATTCACCGACGACCATTAGGTCCTGGATTCGAGTCACGCTGGAGGGAAGTGTAGAAGCACTATAGATTCTCCTAATTTGGTAGAGGTTTAAAAATAAAATAAAATAAAATCGTATTTTGGAAAGTGTTAGAAATCTTCGTCATCAATTTTCTAAGTACTGCTTAGTGCTTAGCATGCCACTAGAACTCTGTACCTTAACACATGATGAAATAAAGGTAATATAAATATTGCAGTACTGATATAAACAGCTTAGTTGACTGTTGGGACCATGACAAAGCTGTATATAATTGCTTACATTTTTTAGCCGTATTTTTGCACGCACTTGGACTAAATAATTTATATATATAGAAAGAAATCACCTGAGAGTATTTTTGCTTTCAATGGGATAAGAACTTAATACCTTATCATTTTTAACTCAATTTATTAATCACTAGATCACATTTTTGAACCGAAAAAAATTGCTTGCTTACTTTTAGGGTTCGTTTGGTAAGGGAACAAGTTAATTCGAGATGTCGTTTGGTAGGAAACAAGTTATCCCGAGATTATAGGTGGCTCCGCCGCTGACTGCATAACGTTAAACAAGTTTAACATAAATGCTGCGTAAAGATTTAATTCTAGTTACGGCAAAGGGCCAAATATACCTCTATATTTTCGAAAATGGTCTAAGAATATCCCTCGTTATACTATTGGGTTATCTATACCCATGCAGTCATACTTTGGGTTCAAATATACCCCTCATTTAAACGGAGGGACACGTGTCATCGTCATGTTGGTCAATTCTAAATATTTTCTTATTAATTAAAAAGACCCATTATCCATACCCGATTTTTTTTTTTTTGTAAAAACAGGAAAACACTAAAAATAAATTTTACTAAAAACTGAAAAAAACGAAAATATTTTTTTTTCCAGTTTTTACAAAAAAAATGCTTTAGAAAAAACTGAAAAATATTTCTAAAATAATGTTTTTGTAAAAACTGGAAAAAAGAAGAAACTGAAAATCAATTTTTTTTTTGTAAAAACTGGAAAAAACTGAATTTGTTTTTACTAAAAACTGAAAAAAATAAAATTATTTTTTTTCCACTTTTTACAAAAAAACTGCTTTAAAAAAAACTGAAAAATATTTTCTAAAACAATATTTTTGTAAAAACTGGAAAAAACTGAATTTGTTTTTACTAAAAACTGAAAAAAATAAAATTATTTTTTTTCCACTTTTTACAAAAAAACTGCTTTAAAAAAAACTGAAAAATATTTTCTAAAACAATATTTTTGTAAAAACTGAAAACAAGAGCTGAAAATCAATTTTCTAAAGCAATGTTTTTGTAAAAACTGAAAAAACAAATATTTTCTTCTTTTGTTTTTTCAGTTTTTAGTTAAAATTATTCTAGTTTTTTCTAGTTTTTAATTGCTTTAGAAAATTGCTTTTCAGTTTTTACAAAAATATTATTTTAAAAAATATTTTTCAGTTTTTTTAAAGCAGTTTTTTTTGTAAAAACTGAAAAAACAAATATTTTCTTCTTTTGTTTTTTCAGTTTTTAGTTAAAATTATTCTAGTTTTTTCTAGTTTTTAATTGCTTTAGAAAATTGCTTTTCAGTTTTTACAAAAATATTATTTTAAAAAATATTTTTCAGTTTTTTTAAAGCAGTTTTTTTTGTAAAAACTGAAAAATAAAAATATTTTCGTTTTTTTAGTTTTTAGTAAAAACTTTTTTTTGGTTTTTTTCAGTTTTTACAAAAAAACAATATTATTTTTCGGGTATGGATAATGAGTCTTTTTATTTAATTAGGAGATATTTGGAATTGACCAACAGGACGATGACACGTGTTCCTCCGTTTAAATGAGGGGTATATTTGAACCCAAAGTATGATTGCAGGGGTATAGATAACCCAATAGTATAACGAGAGGTATTCTTAAACCATTTTCGAAAGTAGAGGGGTATATTTGGCCCTTTGCCGTTCTAGTTATCTTGATAATACACTTCTTATCAAGTATTTTCTGATAATACCAAATTAGAATGTCTTTTTGTTGATAATTTTTTTTTTTATCATATTCCTAGATAATAGTACGTGGTTATACAATAAAATTAACTTGTTTGTTCTTATTGTCTAAGTCAAAATCTATCTTTAGAATATTTAAGTCAAAATAATATTGGGAAAACGTTCCGAGGCCGTCGTTTGTCGAAATGATCTAAGAAGTGGCGAAGTCTGTGATCGAAGAGTCAGCAAGGGCTGAGGCCGAGGAGTCATCAAGGATCAAGGCCGAGGCCGAGTACTCTTGACAGAGTTATAACGGCTAGTTTCAAGATAGGACATTAAAGAGAATATTCTAGTGGATATTCTGTGCACTTGTACTATTAGGGTTTTTAGGAACATGTTCCCTATAAATAAAAAGAGACACAATGATAGGGGACATGGGATATTCATTTGTAAAATACACTTTGACTTTAAAGAAGTGAATCAGATCTTATTGCAAAGATACAAACACAACCTTTTCGCTAAGATTCTTGTCTACACTTTTCCATCGGATCCGAGAATAACTCAGATATTCAAAGGATTATCCATCACGCATCATTGTCAGAAAGAACATTCACTGATTCCATCATTTCTTGGGTGACTCATTCATTCTATTTATTTAAATGTCATTTATCGATATTCATCAATATTTAATGCTACATTATCCCCTTTGACTTCTTAAATATTGGTTGTATGTTGTCGCCGCTATTAAAATATACAACAATAACAACCCATTAAAATTTTATTAACGGGGTCTGGGGAGGGTAGTGTGTACGCAGACCTTACCCCTACCCCGAATGAGTAGAGAGGCTGTTTCCGAAAGACCCTCCGCTCAAAAAAAAAACAAGACAAAAGGACAAAAAGGAAGACAATATTAGTATCACAGCAACACTCATAGGATAAATAGCAACACCATGAAATCCAGAAGAAAGATGCAAAACAAAGGGAGACAATATTAGTAAATATTAGTATCGCCACAACAATCATAAGAAAAATAGAAACACCGTGAAATCTAGAGGAAAGATGCAAAGCAAAAGCGATAGCTAGTAAATAGGACATACACTAAAAAGCGAAATAGTAAGCCACAATATTGGCACTAGCTATCTTAGACAAAATTCCTAAATGGCTAGTCCCACAATGGTACGAAGTAAGGCACGACTCAACTACCTCCTAACCTACAACCCTAATACTCGACCTCCACATCTTCCTATCAAGTGTCATGTGCCGCTATTAAAATATATCTACCTAATATTTATTGCACTTATAAGAATTTCATCTTTGGGATATTATTGTTAACTAAGATTAACCCTCATTTGTATAAACTTAATTAATTGAACCAATATCTATATTTTTTTATCAAACACTTATTATAAATATATTTTTTAAACAATTCATTTTTTTTCGAGAGGCATAATTATGTATGTGAACAACTAATTTTTGAGCACACTCAAATTCTATACTATGTCAGTGTAAATATTTTTTCTAGGTCTAATCATGATATTTTAAAACTTTTATCTTATTTTTAATAGGTTTTATTTGAGAAAAGTTAAAAATTAAAAAATAAATATTCACATGCTTATAGTATAAATTTTGTTCCTATTTATAAAGAGAAAAAGAATATTTACAAAAATATATGGTTTCTTTTAATTAGAATTATAATAAATAAGTTAGTTTAGCTTTAGTATATTTTGGGTGTCATTTAATTATAGTGTAAATATTTAGTTTGCCTATATTATTTTAGTCTAAATATTAGGTAGTTAATTTTCTTATCTCTATATTTTATATTTTGAAAGAAAAAACAAAAAACAAAAGAAGAAAAAATAAAATAAACCAAAAGATTAATTCTTATATAATAAAACTAATCACTACCTCACGTCCCAACCCCCATGTCCCCAATTCTTTCACCCCCACACACACGATCCCACACTCAGCATATACACGATCTTACACCACTTCACAATCACAAGTTTCTAAGCACTATAAAACAAATCCATACACTACACAAATGAAAAAAAAAAAAAAAAGAGAATTAGGGCAATGAAATGGAGAGGAACAACAAATTGAAGTGACAGAGAGTAAGAAAAACAAAAGGAAAGAAAAATGAGATTTTAGAAAAGGGAGGCAATTTCATAAGATAAAACTAGCAACGAAGACAAAAGAACATCGTTCTTGGAGTACGAATTTACTGAAGATATAGTTTTGGCCTAATTCTTGTGTTCGAAACCGAAATTCGGGATTATTCTAGGTTCTGAGTTTGCGGATCCGAAAGTTAACTATTTTCAACTTTGGAAATCAGTAGATTGTAGCTATTTATCTAATGTGAAATCTTCGCAAAAGGTAATATTAAATATCCTTGTTAGTTCAATGATAATGTCATGATTTAAGCATGAATGTGTGTTAATATTTGTATTAATTTTCGCAAAGGTTTGTTGAATACAAATGTGTGTGCTTGTTTGGTGTCTGATTTACCGTCATCTATCTCTATAATTTAGTATATATATAGTGTTCTTAAAATATATCTCTAGTCTTAGTTGATTCAAATCATCTTCGAAGTTCAGTTCATAAATCTGTGATGAATAAATTTAGGTTTGAACACTTGGTTTAATTAATCCTTGAAGTCATCTTTCTATTAATTTTGCCCGGTCACTCTTGTAACTAAACCATAAATTACGATATTATTTGTTTTATAAGATTATGATAGGTTTTTCTCTTTAAAAAAAAAGATTTTGTTCTTCTTGGAATACACGTTTATAAATATTCGATTACTTAGCCATGAAAGCTGAAAATTATCGAGTGTTAATTTAGTAGGAATACTTTTACTTTTTAAAAAAAGAAATCTCGTAAATTAGATCACATTCTCCCCGTCTCAACTTCACTGTAAGTTAGATTACATTGAAGTTGTTTATTGTATACAACTTCATATTTTATTAGTTAAATTTTTTTAGTATGATATTACTTACTTAAAGTAGTCTAAGGATATAGATTCTTTCTTTGTTTCATTATTGAAGTATAAGTTAGAATTTTCATGAGTTATTATCTTCATTTATAAATTTTATTTGATTTTCTGTTAGCATAAATATGTTTCTTTGTAAATAAATATGATGTTTGAGGCTAGGCTACTAACTACATTTCTTTCACATTCCCATTGAATGCGGGGTCATGGGAGAATATAATTAATTGGGGTTAGATATATTCCAAGGCCTATTACTAGAAAGTAATTGTGAGGGAGCAAAATGAGTCATGAAGTAACTCACGACTCGTTCTAATAAGTAAAATAATAATAATAATAAAAATACACAAATAAATGTCTCGAATTGGAAAGAGACAAAACAAATAAAATACTCTAAAATACTAGAAAAACTTTAGATGTACTTTAAATATTAGCCCATGTGTTCATACCCAAACCGTGGATTGATATGCTTAAATAATAAAAGGATCATGTGCGCATTCCGCGTTTCGATACCTTTAGCTTTAAAATAATTATGTTATAATCAAGTGTACATTCCGTATCTTGGTTTAACATTTAATTTCAAAGAAGTACTTTGTGTGCGTACCGCATCTTGGTGAACACAATTAATAAAATATAATAATGAATTAAGCGGTAATAAATAATCCATAATCAATAAAATACAAGAATAGCTAAAAATTGATTTAAGCCTTACATTAGTCAATAAAGCGACCGTGCTAGAACCACGGGACTCGAGGGGTGCCTTACACCTTTCCTTCGATCAACAAAATTCCTTACTCAGTCTTCTATTTTCGTAGACCATAAATTAAGAGTCAAATCTTCCTTTTGATAAGGGATTCAATGAAAGGTGACTTGGAACACCAAAACTCAATTTCAAGTGGCGACTCTAAATAATAAATAATCTCTTTTCAAAACGCCACTTTAATTGGAAAAACTCTTCTAACTCAACCTCATAATAAGGGTTGTGTGGGAAAAAAGAGGTGTGACAATGTCTTTTGGTACTATCGCTAGGGAAATTGCGAGAATGTATCATCTATCTATACGTTAACTTACAAATAATATTAAAGTGAAATTGTTAAATTGTGAGAATATATCGTCTCTCTCTATGTCCATATGTAATATTTCTTTCGTCCCTGTATACGGTCGAAATCGAGCTCGCCTATGACTTGGTAGGTTAGGTTTGAAACGTGGCAACTAAGGAATAAAGATCGACCTCGAGTCCCACCGATCTAGGACCCGAGGTCGATACGCCTGACTTCAACTAGCGGTGAGTCCGATGTCGACCTTAGCCTCGAACGAGCTTTGAGAGACATTGTTGGGATAACCAACAGAAGACTGAAATAACGGAAGGCCGAAATATCCGTAACCGATCGGATATCACGGTGGGAATCTCGGCACGTATCAATAAGGAACCGGCAAATCAGCAAACCAGGAGATTTTTACCTTTTATAGAATTATACCTAAAGTAGGACTCCCCTTTTATATAAAGAGGGTCTGATTACTTGTGAAACACACTGTAACTCGCATTCTAAAGCAATATATTATTATTTTTAGTTCTTATTATGCTCTTGTCATTCTGTTATGATATCGATAAAAGCACTTTTGACTCGAGGGCGTCTAACCTTCTAAGACTAAGACTGTTCAACCTGTGTGGTTTGCATTTACTTTTCCATTGTTTGTTTCAATTTCAATATGATTTATCATTTTGTATCAAGCTAGATCACGTATCCTTAAAACCACGTACAAATCTAATTGTTATCCGATTTTGAAGGTAAAGAGTTTGGCGCCCACCGTGGGGCTAAGAATAATAGTGGTTATTTGATACAAATCTCCATAACATACACTACTTCACGCTTGCTCTTTGAAGTGTCTCTGATTTCAGGTTAAAACACAAAATGTCAAACTCTCAATCAGCACCCCTACATGTTGACAACGAGTCCGGTTACCACGATAAAATAACAAAGTAGCTCCCGGTAACAAGGTACCGCCCGTTGATCCCATCAAAATTTTGGTCGCAGACCCAATTGATGCTAATTCACATGTGGCTATCGACGCAAACTTGCCAACTGACCCCGAGAATAGCGTCCGTGGTGGATCCCGATCGACAACTCAAAATACACAAAACATTGGATGGGACAGGATCAGTTTGTGGATGACGACATGTTGCGATAGCTCAGTTGCAGAACCAAAGTCGTGCACCGAGCAGAGTTAAACCCGATATACCCCTGGAAGTCACCTGCAGGGATGAACCGGTCGCAGAAAGGTCGAATGAACATGAATCAGGGGCTAACCCCGAGATCATAAAGATGCTCGAAGAATTGACAAAACGGATAGAATCAGAGGAGAAGAAAATCGATGCCAATGACAGAAAGGTGAAAACTTACAATTCCAGGGTAGAGCAGATTCCAAGAGCACCACTAATATTGAAAGGACTGGATTCCAAGAAGTTCGTGCAAAAACCTTTTCCTCTGAGCGCGGCTCCGAAGCCTATCCCTAAGAAATTTCATATGCCCGAGATACCTAAGTATAACGGAACAACCGACCCAAATAAGCATGTAACCTATTATGTATGTGCCATCAAAGGGAATGACTTGGAGGACAATGAAATCGAGACTGTTCTGCTGAAAATATTTGGAGAGACCCTGTCAAAGGGAGTTATGATATGATATCACAACTTACCTCCTAATTCTATTGACTCATTTGCTATGTTTGCAGATTCTTTCATGAAAGCACACACTGGTACCATCAAGGTCAAGTCCAGGAAGTCGGACCTTTTCAAAGTAAAACAGAAAGACAACGAGATGCTCAGAGAGTTCGTATCCTAATTTCAGATGGAAAGGATGGACCTACTGCCGGTTGCTGATGATTGGGTTGTACAAGCTTTCACTCAGGGACTCAATATCCGAAGCTCGGTGGCTTCACAGCAATTGAAATAAAACCTTGAAGAATATCCGGTCGTAACTTGGGCCGACATGCATAACCGGTACCAATCGAACATCATAGTGGAAGATGATCAACTCGGGGCCCCAGAGGTGTCTGTTTATCCCGTCAGAAACATCGATGTCAAGAGAGAGATCGATTGTGAACCGAGACCAAACAGGGATCGGTACCAGCCGTATAATGGAGACCGAAGAAGCAGCGCGGAACTCTATGTGATACGAAAGGAGAAGCGACAGAGGTCATAGCAACTGGGGACTCATAAGCAAAACTAGCTTCTATAGGCCCATCGGGCCTAAAGAAACACAAAGAAACACCGAGGTTATCAGAATAAAACTTTAATATCGATGCTACCGCCATTGTATCAGCTATCGGACACATCAAGGACACCAAATGTCCTTGACCGTTATAATCTTATCCGTCCCAGAGGGATCCTAACTAGATGTATAAATATCATGACACTCACGGTCACAGAACGGAGAATTGCAGACAATTGAGAAAAGAAGTAGCTTGATTATTCAACAACGGGAATCTTCAAGCATTCCTGAGCGACCGAGCAAAAAATTCATTTCAGGAATAGGGACTCTAACAAGCGGGACGAGCAAGAAGAACCTCAACACATCATTAACAAGATTATCGGTGGGGTAGATGTTCCTCAAGGGTTGATGTTGAAACGCACCAAAGTATCCATCACAGGGGAGAAACGGACTCGAGATTACATATCGAAAGGAACTTTGTCTTTCAACGACAAGGATGCGGAAGGAATCGTGCAGCCTCACCATGATGCACTGGTAATATCTGTACTCATAAATAAATCGTGAGTTAAACGTGTGTTAATTGACCCAGGCAGCTCCGCCAATATCATTCGATCGAGGGTCGTGGAGCAACTTGGTCTACAAGACCAAATCGTGCCTGCAGTCTGAGTTCTAAACGGGTTCAACATGGTGTGTGAAACTACTAAGGGCAAGATAACGTTACCAGTAAACACCGTCGGGACTATCCAGGAAATTAAATTTTATGTGATCGAAGGAGACATGAGGTACAATGCTTTATTCGGAAGGCCATGGATCCACAGCACGAAGGCAGTGCCCTCGACAGTGCACCAGGCACTGAAATTCCCAATACCTAGCGAAGTCAAAACAGTCTATGCTGAACAACTGGCTACCAAGGAAATATTCGCGATCGAGGAGGTGATACCCACATCTACAATCACAACATCGAAGGATCCGAACTAGATGGTCAAAATGGGGAAAATAGCAAAAACTAACACCAGCCTCGGCAGATTCGGACAAACGATGGAAGGCGAGGATGATGATTACGGGGTTCCCAGATCTTTTATAGCCCCCGATGATACCTTGCCCGATCAAAAGGTATACCTGGGCACAGGGTTAAGCTTTGAGATTAGGAAAAAACTCATTCAATTTCCTATAACTAATGAAAATTGTTTCGCTTGGTCCCATCTTGATATGACAGGGATCCCACCGAAGATAACCACTCACAAGTTAAGCTTGGACCCGAAATTCCATCTGGTCAAACAGAAGAGGAGGCCCCAGTCCGAGGTCAAACATGTTTTCATCAAGGACGAGGTATCTAAACTCCTTAAAATAGGGCCCATTTGGGAAGTTAAATACCCGGATTAGTTCGCAAACGTAGTGGTAATCCCTAAAAAAGGGAACAAATTAAGAATGTGTGCAGACTTTAAGGATTTGAACAAGGCGTGTCCCAAAGACTCTTTTCCTCTACCCAACATCGATCACATGATCGATGCCACGGCCGACCACGAGATCCTCAATTTTTTCGATGCTTATTCCGGGTACAACCAAATACGGATTGACCCGAGTGATCAGAAAAAAACCCTATTCATCACAAAGTACGGCACGTACTGCTATAACGTGATGCCATTCAGATTAAAAAATGCTGATGCCACTTATCAACGCCTAGTAAACTGGAATTTCGAGGAACAAATAGGAAAATCAATGGAAGTTTACATTGACGACATGTTGGTTAAGACCCTGCGAGCGGAGGACCATTTAACACATTTCCAGAAAACCTTCAGCATATTGAAGCAATGCAATATGAAGCTGAACCCGGAAGAATGTGCGTTTGAAGTTGGGTCGGGTAAATTCCTCGGATTCATGGTATCCAACCGGAGAATCGATATCAACCCCGACAAAATCAAAGCCATAGAAGATATCACGATCGTGGACAACATGAAGGCCGTGCAAAAACTAACCGGATGCATAGCCGCCCTGGGACGATTCATTTCGAGGTCGTCCGATAAGAGCCACCGATTCTTCGCACTATTGAAGAAGAAAAATAACTTCTCATGGACCCTGGAATGTCAATGAGCTTTGGCGGAACTCAAACGGTACTTATCGAGCCTATCGCTGCTTCACACACCGAAGGAAAATAGACAACTATACTTGTACTTGGCAGTTTCAGAGATAGCGGTAAGTGGAGTCCTGGTCTGGGAAGAGCAAGGTACGCAATTTCCAATTTACTATGTTAGCAGGACCCTAGGTGAGGCCGAAACTAGGTACCCTCACCTAGAAAAACTGGCGCTCGCTTTGCTAAGCGCCTCTAGGAAGCTAAAACCGTTCTTTCAGTGTTACCCCATATGTGTCGTAACTACTTACCCATTGAGGAACGTTATGCATAAGCCTGAGCTCTTCGGCCGGTTGGCCAAATGGGCCGTGGAAATAAGTGGGTACGATATTGAATACTGACCCCGGACCGCCATTAAGTCTCAAATCTTGGCAGACATTGTGGCCAACTTTACGCCGGCCCTAATACCCGAGGTCGAAAGAGAGTTATTAATTAACTCAGGGACCTCTTCGGGAATCTGGTCCCTCTTTACGGACGGCGCCTCAAATGCAAAATGGTCCGGACTTGGCATCGTATTGAAGCCACCAACATGCAACGTAGTTAGTCAATCTATTAAGACTGTGAAATTGACTAACAACGAGGCCGAATATGAGGCCATGATTGCATGCCTTGAACTAGCCAAAAGGTTGGGGGCAGAAGTGATCGAAGCCAAGTGCGACTCCTTCCTTGTGGTAAACCAAGTTAATGGAACATTTGAGGTCATAGAAGAACGAATGCAAAGATACTTAGACAAGTTGCAGGTAATTACACCAGTTCAAATAATGGACTTTACAACACGTACCTCGGGATCAAAACAGTGAGGCCGATGCCCTTGCTAACTTATGGTCATCGGTCGAAGATGACGAGTTCAATTCGGGGGTAGTCGTACAACTTATGAGATCGGTGGTGGAAGAAGGCCATGCCGAGATCAACTCGACGAGCCTAACTTGGGACTGGAGAAATAAATATGTAGAATATCTTAGGACTGGGAAACTGCCCTCGGATCCAAAAGAATCGAGGGCCCAGCATACAAAGGCAACCCAGTTTAGCCTGTCCGAAGACGGAACCCTGTTTAGAAGAGCATTCGATGGCCCACTCGTAATATGTCTAGGGCCAAGAGATACTGAGTATGTTTTGAGGGAAGTCCATGAAGGTACTTGCGAAAATCATTCGGGCGCCGAATCATTGGTTCAAAAAATAATCAGAGCCGGTTATTACTTGATCGATAAAGAAAAAGATGCGAAGGAGTTCGTACGAAAATGTGATGAATGTCAAAGACACGCTCCGATGATTCATCAGCCCGGGGAGCTGCTGCATTCGGTTTTGTCACTATGGCCGTTCATGAAGTGGGGAATGAATATTGTTGGGCCCCTTTCATGGGCTCCTGGTAAGGCTCAATTTATATTATTTATGACTGACTATTTTTCTAAGTGGGTGGAAGCCTAGGCATACGAAAAGGTGAGGGAGAAAGAAGTCATTGACATCATTTGGGATCATATCATATGTCGATTCGGAATGCCAGCCGAGATCGTATGTGATAACGGGAAACAATTCATCGGCATCAAGGTAAGTAAATTTCTCGAGGATCATAAGATCAAAAGGATCCTATCAACAACCTACCACCCCAGTGGGAACGGACAAGCAGAATCGACAAACAAAACTATACTCCAAAACCTCAGAAAGAGGTTAACTGACGTGTAAGGAAGATGGAAGGAAATCCTAGTCGAAGTCTTATCGGCACACCGAACGACCTTGAAGTCCAGTACCGGGGCACCCCGTTCTCACTGGTCTATGGCGCCGAAGCTCTAATACCAATCGAAGTCGGAGAACCAAGTCTCAGGTTCCGATATGTAACCAAGGAATTAAACGACGAGGCTATGAACGCGAGCCTAAAGCTTTTGGATGAAAGGTGCGAAGCAGCCCTTGTCCAGTTGGCCGCCCAAAAGCAGCGGATCTAAATATATTATAATCGACAAGCCAACATTCGACACTTCAATGTCGGGGACTTGGTACTAAGCAAGGTTACACTAAACACCTGAAACCCGAACGAAGGGAAGTTGGATCCGAACTGGGAAGGCCCTTATCAGATTATTGATATCATCAGTAAAGGATCGTACAAAATCAGAACGATGAACAGTGAGCAACTACCGAACAACTGGAACATAGCTCACTTGAAGAGATACTATTGCAAAGGTACGAACCTGTTCATTTCCTTTTATATATCTATTTCGAACTAACACTTGCAGGCAATCATCGAAGAATGATACAATTTTTAGGTCTGAAAGCACGCGTTGCACTCTTTTTCCCTTGAATCGGTTTTGTCCCAAATGGGTTTTTCGGCAAGGTTTTTGTAATATTCCGGAATATTTCGAAGTACTTAAGTGGTAAGCCCGGTAAACTTTGTAAAGAAAATAATGTTTCATGGTGTCGGACTAGGCTTACGTGTTTGAGGATTGTACGGCTCGGACTTTTTGGGTTGAGCAATGCACCGGAAAGTAAAAAAAAAATTTTGGCGGAAAAGTGCATTTCTGCGGTCCATTATGCGACCGCAAAACCACTCTGTGGATCGCATAATGGCCGTAGAGTGAGGTAGTTAATTGGGTCAGTTGGAAGCAACTATGCGGTCGACTATGCGACCGCATAACGGTTATGCGGTGCATTATGCGACCGCAAAACCACTCTGTGGATCGCATAATGGCCGTAGAGTGAGGTAGTTAATTGGGTCAGTTGGAAGCAACTATGCGGTCGACTATGCGACCGCATAACGGTTATGCGGTGCATTATGCGACCGCATAGTGACCGCATACACAGACAATTCTTTTGTATATTTTGTAACCAACTATGCGACCGATATGCAGTCTGCATATCGGTTATGTGATCGCATACCATGTTCCGGAGCTCCATTTTTAGATTTTTAAAACCCGACCCTATTTCGTTAAATACACTCTTTGGGTCATTTGTGAGTTATTATCTGACATTCTAGAGTGAGAGAGGATGCCCCAGAGTGAGAAGGTGTTCTCCAATATTTGTCCTTCAATTCTTGCCCAAGTTTTGGAAGATTAAGAAGGGAAACTCACTAGGTCTTCCTCCTAGAGGTAAGATTCTACACCCTAACCCTTAATTTCGAATTTTGTGTATAAATGGATAATAAGCAAGATAATTTCTGGGCAAGATGATTGGTTAGTTTACATGCATGTGTTATCAAAGGATGCAGGAAGATTGTTGAGCTAAAAATGGTAAAGATTGGGTTGTGGGATGATGGAATCCTCCATAAAAAGGGTCTTGAAACCATAATGCACACCTAGTGTTTGATAAAATGCTCAAATGAGCTAGAACCATAATCATCTTCCTAATTGTGGTTCAATTTGTTATATTTCTAAAATAGATTGAAGTTGCTAAGAATTCCGGAACGTTTTAGAGTTTAAGGAAGCTCAATTGAGATATGTTGGCTAAACGCTTCTTTAAGAATTGGAATTCCCATTATTCTTATAAGTTCCGAGATGTTGATTATAAATCGAGTATTCCGATAAGTTTTATGATGAAGATATATGTTCAATACGTGTTTCAAAGCTCTTATCATATTGCATTATAAATTGAGGATATGTCCCAAACTATGGATTACGTATCCACATGTTATAATTTCTAGTCGTGATTTATGTGAAAATTATTATGCCAAGTTGTGTAGAGATTGCTATTGTGATACACCTCCACCCACATATATTAGGGTGAGGCGGCATGACCGCTTAGTGTAGGGATTATGATATTGTGGGACTGCACCTCCACCCGCTTACATTGGGGTGAGGCGGTACGACTGCTTTGTGTATGGTTTTGGTATTGTTGTGGTACCACCACCCGCATACATTGGGGTGAGGCAGCATAGCCGCTTTGTATTGGTATTGGTATCGTTGATGAATTTCCACCCGCATACATTGGGGTGAGGCGGCATAGCCGCTTTGCGTAGGTTCTTGGTACTGTGGTTATACATCCACCCGCGTACATTGAGGTGAGGCGGCAAGGCCGCTTGATTTGAGTTGTGGCATTGTACGTACACCTCCACCAGCATATATTGGGTGAGGCGGCGGGGCCACTTTGTGTGAAGATGGTTATAGAGGATTTCATCTTAAATCCTATAAATGTTGTTGATAGCTTTTAATAAGCTTGCTATGGTTGTGACGGTTATCTATATTATTCTATTACCACATTGGTTCATCATAATTATCTTGTATTTCTAAATTCTTAAATTAGTATTTAGTTTTCATATTAGTACTATTCGACGGTACTAATGTCCCTTTTGCGGGGGACGCTGCATCTTTAAATGGATGCAGGTGGTTCCACAGCAAGAGACATTGATCAGTGATAGCAGTACACCTTCTTTCCAGCTGACTTGGTGAGCCCTACTTCATCCAGGGATCATGTATCTTTTATTCTTTATGTATTATGGTTGAGGTATAGCCGGGGCCTTGTTGCCGACATTGTCATTATACTCTTCTCTATCTATAGAGGCTCTGTATACATAGTGTGGGTTGTGTATTGGTACTGGGAAAGACAAACTATGGTATATTGTGGTTGTATTACTTGTCCATTTGAGACTTTAAAAATGGTGAAACTTATGGTAAGAAATTGATAATTGCAAACACGACCACTTTATTGTTTAATTAAGAAAAACATATATTCTCTTTATTCATGAATGAGTTTGGGTAGAAGGAATCAAACAAGGGTTACTCGGTTGGGTTCACTCGGTTGAGTGCCGGTCGCGCTCCTCGGTTTTGGGGTGTGATAGTTTTTAACGAGACAACAAGTAAATCGTACTAACTTAGAATTGAAGGCCGGCTATAAATCGGTGACAAAGATCACAACAGCATTCGATACCTCTTTTCGATCAGCCCCGAACACTAGGGGGCATTACCCTCAGATAATAACCTTAACAAGGAAGGAAACTTTATGATTCAATGGTCTCGGCTCGACCGATAGGATTTACTGTAAGTGTCAAACAGTCACATGAACCGTGTCCGCATAGACTACTCGAGCCCTAGCAAAAAACTTGTACACATGTGTAACTATCACGCACAAGAATAAAAGTTTCTACCTTGCGGATAAATATCTTGTCCTTTAAGAATTTCTCTTTTTTCTTTTAAGGAATTTCTTACATTCGATCCCCTAAAGGTATCGAGCCCAAGGGCCGCCTTTATCCGGGTTCAAACGATCACTCTCAATCGGAGGCCGTCATCCGAAAACAAACTCGGACGGCTCAGATTATCGGAGCCCGGGGGCACAAAGCCTATTTGGCGTTGCCCGAATTAAAAGGCCCCGGGCATTCCGGGATATCAAAACCCGAGAGCACAAAGCCTATTTGGCGTTTCTCAAATTAAACGGCTACGGCCATTCTGAGATATCGAAACCTGAGGGCACGAAGCTTATTTGGTAATGCCCGAACTCCAAAAAGCTACGGCTAACCCCGTTCGGGGATTGTTATCTAAGGCAAGTCCGGATAACTCGAGGTGATAAACCCATTGGGCAATACCCAAACTAAAAAGGCTACAGCCATACTAAAATGGCTCGAAGACGTCCGAGACCCGTAACAAAAAACAAGTCCTTTAAAATTTTATAACCGGTTCTAAAGGCTACCCTTGGTAAACTATAATCTAAACTACTTTGGGATAAAGTTTCCGGTAATACCGAACCCCCACGGTGCCTTAAAAAGAAATAATGTTAAAGGAAAGGTTTGTTCGAACCTCCGAACGTAACCTAACTATTTCATGCTAAGGCATTTCAATCTTTGCAAAGATAAGTAATAAAGCAAAGGGAAAATTCAAAAGTTGTTGAAGGGAAAAAGCCTTATATACATATCAAAAATTCTTTTTACAATGGCCAAACAGCCCCGATGTAATTTTTTTCAAAAGCCGAACGGCCTCAGTAAAAAGGTAATACAAAAATAAAAAAACAAAAAACATCTAAAAAAGGCCTAAGTGGCATAGTCCTTGTCGGGGGCCGCATCATCACCTTCGGGGTCTTCACCACCCTCGGGCTCGCCCAAATCTTTAGACTCCTCCGAATCTTCCTTCTCTGGATAGGCTAGCTTCCTGGCCTCTGCTTCGAGCACCTTGGCATTCTCGATCTCAGCCGATAAATTAAAATCCTAAGCGTGAACTTCCTCGAGGGCCTCCCTTCGGGATTGCCACTTCATATGCTCAACTATATTTTTTACAAGGTCCTAATATGCCTCGGCATCGGCCTTGTACAGGGCCACCATTTCATCAGCTTCGTCTTTGACCAGAACGACCTCTGACTTGGACGTTTTAAGCTCCTTGGCCAGACTTTCTCGATCTGAGACAGCCGAGCCTAACCGGGATTGAAGCTCCTCAAACTTTTTGGTCTGAAGCTCAGTCCTCTCCTTTGCCGCTCTAAGCTGGATTTTAGCCGAAGTTAGTTGTGCCCGAGCAGCCTCTTTTTCCGAGGCCAGACGATCCATTCGGCCTCTTCATTCATCGGTCTCACCTTTGACTATATCCATTTCAGCTCAAAGCTGGTCAATCCGATCGAGTTTTTGTTGGACCTACAGGTTTTGACCTTCAGTCACCAAATCAAATTCATTGTCACTAACCTCAAAAACCTTTACCTGCTCGACCAAATCGGGATGTTCCTTTCGAGCAACTTCTGGCTCGGCACGGAGGTTCTTAACCTCCCCTTCAAACTACTCGCTAAGAAGTTTATTGGTGTCTCTCTTCTTAGTGAGATCACGAACTTTAGCTTCGAGTTGCTTCAACTCGTCCTGGTACCTTAAAAAGGTCTCGTGATGAAGCATTTAGGCCTACGAGCACGAAGAAAAACACTAAGTTATCTACGAAATAATCTAAGTATAAATCAAAATATCACTTAGGAAAGCATGAAGTTACCCATTTCAGCGCCTCTTGTGCTTCGTTGAAAAGGCAGGGTGCATCCACCTCGTTCATATCGGCTTGATCATTCTCGGTCACCAAACGCTGAAGATAACTGGTCACCCCTACGGGGGCGGAGAGGACTCGGGCATCCTCCGAAAGGGAGATAACAATGGATCGCTTCCGATCCAGATTAACACTTGGGTCAGGGAATCGATGACCAACTTTGGGGCTCGAGGAAGGCCCGCTTGCTTTAGAGGGTGAGATATTCCTAGGTATCTCTAAATCGCCAAATACAGTGGCATCTTCCGTGGCCGCCGAATCCACGCCGTCAAAACAACCGCGGAAGGGGTCGTTTGCTCAATGGGCCCCCCTAGATGGGGAGTTCTTTTGCACCTCGGACCTTGTTGAACATCAACTCTGTGAATGAGGGCGACTCGACAATCTTTATCGGGCCAAGTGCTTCCTTCGAGGCTTTGCCCGCATCCCAGGAAGCTTTAGTTCCTGCCTCTTCCTCGGCCTCCCCGACTTGATGATGATCGACCTCGCCTCCCTCTAGCTCGGAGGCCCCTTGCCCTTCGAGCTGCGGCGGCATTCTAGCCACAAGATCAAAGGCTTCTCCTTCCCCTCGGACTCATCCCTCAATCGATAAAGTGATTCCGGAGACAGTACTCGAGCACTAGTGCTTTCCTTGGGTTTACGCGCCAATCCTTTCCTTGGCTTCTTCTTCTCAGAGCTCGGAGAACTCGGAGCCCTTTTTCTTTTCTTCTCTTTATCTTGCCTCGGAGCAGATGGTTTGGTAAGGGTATTGTCATCACCGGATGGAGGCCTCATTGCGACATCTTTTGATAAACCTGCCAAAAGAAATAAGATGAGTAATAACTCAACAATGCATAAGGGAAATCAAATGCCACTTAAGAAAAATCTCACTATGGGAACGGGCCTCCCATCGGCCCTTCGAAATTTTACGCCACGAACACTCGGAATAGGGCCTTTGTGCAGTAATGCCCTTGACCCATTCCTTGAGTCGAGAAACTGCATCCGGCATCCGAACTACAACTGCACCACCACAAAACATCAATGAGAAAGGAGGAAAAGGAAGAGCGATGAACAAAATATTGAAAGAAAAGATTATACTTACGTGTCATGTTCCACTTCTCAGGAAATGGAATATGCTCGGCTGGGATCAAATCTGAGGTCTTCACTCGGACAAAGCGGCCTAACCAGCCTCGATCCCGATCTTCATCGATGCTCGAGGATGGGGCCATACTGGCCCGACGAGCAAGCTCGATTAGTCCCCCTCGATAAATTCGGGGACTATATAAGTGCATGAGATGGTTGAGGGTAAAGGGATACCCCTCGATCTTGCTTACGAAAAACGGAAGAGAATTACTATCCTCTAAAAAGAAGGGTAAGTTTGACTAAGGGTCACCTCGTACCTCTTACAGAAGGCAATAATGACCGGGTCCAAGGGACCCAGCATGAAGGGATAAGTGTAAACACTTAAAAATCTCTCCACGTGGGTAGTGATGGCTTCCTCAGACTTGGGGACCATTACGTGCTTATTAGCCTAGTTGCAATATTTCTTGACCTTGGAAAGGATGACCTCGGTGATTGAGCAAATATATCTCGAGACCGGCTCACATCGATCTGGTACCGAGGAGGGCTTCTCGGTCTTTAAATCAGCACCGGTCAGGCACCCCCAGGGGATGAACATTTTTAGAGGAGGTTCCGGTGTCGGTTCCTCGGTAGCAGTAGGTGAAATGTTTTTCTCTACAGCCAGTCACGGGGCAGAGGGAGTTTCTTTTTGGGAAACAGATTTTGAAATCTTCGCCATTTCTTTGATAAATGACGAAAAGAGAGGGAGTTAAAAGATTAAGCTTGATGGTTTGGGATAAAACAGAGCTGAAGTTCCTATAAAAGGATTTCAGAATAGCCAGAAATTTAATGCTTGGAAGTGTTAAAATTTCTAAAGGTACGAGGTCAGAAGGTTTGAAAGTAAAAGTTTGAATGAACTAATGAGGGGGTATTTGAATGAACTGACGAGCATTTAATGCCATTAAGACTTGACTGACGAGACGTTCCGACTGTTTTATCATTTTTGTCACAAAATATCGAAGTGAGGATCGGAAGTTCATATCATTTCTCGTTATTTACTCTTTGAAAAATGGGGGGACTATCTGTATACGGTCGAAATCGAGCTCGCCTACGACTTGGTAGGTTAGATTTGAAACGTGGCAACTAAGGAATGAAGATCGACCTCGAGTCCCACCGATCTAGGACCCGAGGTCGGTACGCCTGCCTTCGACTAGCGGTGAGTCCAATGTCGACCTTAGCCTCGAACGAGCTTGGAGAGACATTGTTGGGATAACCTACAAAAAACCGAAATAACGGAAGGCCAAAATATCTGTAATCGGTCGAATATTACGGCGGAAATCTCGGCATGTATCAATAAGGAATCGACAAATGAGCAAACTAGGAATTTTTACCTTTTATAGAATTGTACCTAAAGTAGGACTCCCCTACTATATAAAGGGGGTCTGATTACTTGTGAAACACACTGTAACTCACATTCCAAAGCAATACATTGTTATTTTTAGTTCTTATTATTCTCTTGTCGTTCTGTTCTGATATTGATAAAAGCACTTTTGGCTCGAGGACGGCTAACCTTTTAAGGCTAAGACTGTTCAACCTGTGTAGTTTGCATTACTTTCCCATTGTATATTTTAGTTTCAATCTGATTTATCATTTTGTATCAATCTAGATCAGGTATCCTTAAAACCACATACAAATCTAATTGTTATCCGATTTTGAGGGTAAACAATCCCAATTTATGTGCATTATTTGATTTGTCACAACATTTAATAAAAAATGAAAACTTTGAAATTTGTGGTCAAATAATACTTAGACATTTGTATTGCCACAAATTATCTCATTAAGGATAAAATAAAAATTTTGATGTTAAATTATTTTTAAATATAAAAAGGCGATATTCTTTTCGGAACAAATTAAAAATAAAAAGATATCACATAAATTAGGACAAATGGAGTACTAGAGTTAAATTATCTTAAATTAAGTTGCTAGTATTTATTTTCTCAAGATTCTATACGCTATCCAATCACTAGAAAGATAAAAAAAAAGATTTTATATTAACATGAAACACGACATTCAGAAGAAATATATAACGTGATGTTTGATCTCTACCTCTTCACATGATCTTTGTGTCGATAACAAATATATAACGTCGAAATTTGTCCGCAATGAAATATTTGGCACGTGTACGTTCTTAGTTCCTCGATTTATTTCGTGGCGTAAATCCACCATGATCAAATAAGTATTTGGTTGTGTTATTTTGGGCATCGCTCGTTGGAAGATGTGGAGGTCGAGTATTATGGTTGTAGGTTAGGAAGTAGTTGAGTCGTGCCATATTTCGTATCATTATGAGACTAGCCATGTAAGGCTTTTGTCTAAGATAACTAGTGACAATGTTGTGTCTTACTATTTCACTTTTCAGTGCATATCCTATTTACTATCTATCGCTTTTGCTTTGCATCTTTCTTCTAGATTTCATGGTGTTCCTATTTTTTGTATGATTGTTGTGGCGATACTAATATTGTCTCCCTTTGCTTTGCATCTTTCTTCTAGATTTCATGGTGTTCCTATTTTTTGTATGATTGTTGTGGCGATACTAATATTGTCTCCCTTTGCTTTGCATCTTTCTTCTAGATTTCATGGTGTTCCTATTTTTTGTATGATTGTTGTGGCGATACTAATATTGTCTCCCTTTGCTTTGCATCTTTCTTCTGGATTTCATGGTATTCCTATGATTGTTGTTGTGATACTAATATTGTCTCATTTTTGTCCTTTTGTCTTTTTGTTTCTTTTGAGCCGAGGGTCTTTCGGAAATAATTTCTCTACTCTTTCGGGGTCGGGGTAAGGTCTGCGTACACACTACCCTCCCCAAACCTCATTAGTGAGATTTTACTGGGTTGTTGTTGTTGCTGCTGCTCTAATCAAAGCTATTGAATAGTTTTCTTTAATTAAAACCTCTTCTATTTCATTTGTATTTCAAATCCGTTAGTAATTGAAAAGAAAAAGGTACAAAACCAAAACATATTAGGTCATGGAATAAATATGTGGAGGTCCTTTTTTTCAACAAATATGTGGAGAAAACAAAACAAATTTTACTTTTGAAAAAAAGTGAAAGAAAAAATAGTTGCATATGGAGCCAAATGATTGGAAAGACTTGACTAATCCATCTCTCTTTTAATTATGTCACAAACCAATGAACCAGAATTCCAGGAAACATATAATTATTAAACAGGAGCTGCTGATATCAAATCCATTAGTACTATTATACAAACTAATCTCGATCTGTACCCTAAACCTAATTTAGTTACGTAGAAAGTACACGGAAAAGGGAAATAAAAGTATAAATTAAAAACAGATTGAGCTTGGTCCAATATTGTGACAAATAGGATCTCCGGTGTAGAGGGAGGAACTAAAATTTTAACTTTATCAGTTATGTATTTTAAAACGACAACTTTAAATGTTTATAATTGGATTCTAAATTTAATATTTGTTCATATTTAATAATTTTTTAATACAAATACATTATTTGAAAAAAACTATTTCGTCCGACGAACTCATAGTAGGACTTCTAGCTTCGTCCCCGACTATGTGTATAGTTCTAATTGAAGATATTATAAACTAAAAAGGGCTAAAAGGAAATGAAAACACGAGGCTATATCTTTAATTAGTATACCTTATCCACACAATTAAGACAGATGATATAGTATCAACTATGGACTACCATTTTAAAAAAATAAAAAAAGTATTTGCCTCCATTTATAATAAAGCTGCATGATGTAGGGTGACAAGATCTTCGAGAGAGAAAAATATCATAGAAGAGTGCGATAATATGATTGAAATTTTTTCAAAGGTCTAAGGTTTGATTTCTAGAAATGAATTTTTTAATAAGAATTATTAATTTTTTAAGTGAACCTACTTGGCGTAAATCGGTATAACCAAACATATAAGTTTCTAGTAACGAATAGCTAAACAGAAAAAAGGAAAAGTAATTAATTTCAGGGAATATTTGTTATCATAATTATGAAAAACTATAATGAAAAGGTCATAGAAAGCAACCTCATAACTGCAGCAATAATTGGACCGATTATTATGAGTAATTTAAAACTGGGATAAGGTGCTAACTTCGAGAAAAAACGCAATGTTTCTATATTCTAGTGGATAACATAATCAAGAGAAGATTTTTTGAAAAAAGAAGAAAGAAAAGAGAGCAAAATCATCAACAGAGCATAGAGAGCAATGATGATGATTATGTAAAAAAAATGCTTTACAAACAATATTTCCTTCGTTTAAACAAAATGAACCTATTTTGTTTAGTTTATTTTAAAAAAATGATCATTTTTTAAATTTGGAAATAAAATAACTTTAAACTTCTCATTCTACTTTTAGTGAGATGATTTATAATACACAAATATTTATGAATTATTTTACACCACAAGTTTTAAAAGTCTTCCATACTTTCTTAAACTCTGAACTCAAGCAAATAAATTCATTCTTTTTGAAACGGGAGGAGTACAATATTTTAATCGACAATGACATTAACTACTATATTTTAATTTATATATATATATTGGCATTACTCTTTTAAGATGGTGAGAATCAAAAAAGAAAATAGGAACAAGAAAGTTTAAAACTCACAAAGGGGAGAATTTGCACTCGCATATGCTCAATTCTCCTACCTCC
>AWOL01S0009741.1:0-36106 GCA_000715115.1 Nicotiana otophora | reverse complement strand
TATTTAAATTTAATGAAATTAATCTTAAAAGGGTTAGAAGACCAAAAGGTTGCAATTGCAAATCTCCAATTAAATACAAGATAGCCATTTTTTAAAACTAATATTTTGGCCCAATACCAAGCCCAACCCGGAAAAGCATCCAGTCAAAAGACCCTTCATTCCAAGTTGGCAATCCAGGCCACCGCATTTGAGCCAATCAGAGCATGCCACGTCGCCCTTCCCATCCCCCCACAAAACAAACACACTCAATCCTACCCGTCAATCCATACTATCAATGGATCAGATTTATTCTCGCTTTTTCCCTTATTTTCCGAAACCCCTATAAAATATTATTTTTTGCCGTTGAATTACAACAATCCAACGGCCACCATTTTTCTCATTAGACCCTTTTATTAATTCAGAATCTCTAAATAATCAGAGTCGTTGATCAAAAGATTCAACGGCTCCCGTTCCATCTCTCACTCTTAACCCTGGGAGACCAACCCCTATCTCCCAAAAACCCTAATCATTTCCCAAAAACCCTTTCCTCTCTCTTTTATCTCAAACCCATCACCCAAATAAATCAAGAGAACCTTGCACAAATTTGTGCAAGGTCTTATATCACCCAGAAATCATCTTTCTTGTCTCTCATATCCACAATCCTTGTCGAACTCCTTACTCATTTTGCCTTTGCGACTCAAAGCCCCAAATCTGAAAACCCTAACATATCAATCTCAAAACCTTACACAAATTTGTGCAAAGTCATCTCCATCAAATCTTGAAATGCCTATTTGTCCTCTATTATCAGCGAATCCTGCTGCTCTTTTCCATTTTCGCCGATAGAATACAAAAACCAAATCAAACCCTAAGACCCTAAATTGTGTTACCGAACTCGCCTGTTCTTTCTTCTGTGTTTTCAAATCCATGGAATGCATGGTCGAATTTCTTCAACACCAACATCATTATTCTTGTCCAGAGGTCAAACGCAGTGACCTCTGGACATTGGGGTTTTGTCCGATGCATTCTCGCCTTCAACGGCCATTCTTCATTCAGGTAAATATTTCAACGATTTTCCCCTATGTCTCATTCGGTTTTCACTCGTTTTACTATCATCATCTGGTAGTCGTCATTCTCAACTATCATCGCTTGAATCTGAAACCCTAATGGATCAATCACCACTATAAATAGGAGCTTTTAATGTTCTCACCGAACATCTTCAACATACATGACTAATACACCTAACTTCTTTCAAAAGTATTGAAGATATAGTAGATTTCTGCTTAAGATTTTCGTTTGAAGTTTCAAGTTTGCACTCAATCTCTCCTTCTCTCTTTCTTTTGGCTATGAGTTCATCGCTGGTAAAAAGCTGAGCTTTGGTTCCTAAACGGCTAACGTGAACACTCGTTTGGTTTACTGCTCAAGAAGAGATCAATATACCTCCACCCTCTCCTTAATTGCTTTATTTAAAAATCATGAGTGTATTATTGTTTTCTTAGTTAACTTCTTAGTCTATAATGTTTACTCAGACTTTAGTCACTTATTTTTGTTCACTATGGCTTCTTAATAATCTATGATAGGTTGTTGTATTTGTTTACTGTTAACTAGGTAGTTGTATGACTTTACTGTCTTTAATTTCTATATTAAACAACCTATGTATTTTAAGTTGTTTAACTTGATGATTTCTTATATTTTTGCCTAAAACCCCAAACCTTGCTCTAATGTTCTGTTATAATCTTCCTGCTGCATTCTGAGTCCTGTTAATGTCCTATTACAACTTTCATGCTCATCATGTTACATTTTGAGTTTTGTTAATGTCTTGTTGCAATTTTCATAATCTTCATGTTGCATTTTGAGTTTTGTTCCACTTGATGCCCTGTTACAACTTTCATGCTCATCATGTTACATTTTGAGTTTTGTTAATGTCTTGTTGCAATTTTCATAATCTTCATGTTGCATTTTGAGTTTTGTTCCACTTGATGCCCTGTTACAACTTTCATGCTCATCATGTTACATTTTGAGTTTTGTTAATGTCTTGTTGCAATTTTCATAATCTTCATGTTGCATTTTGAGTTTTGTTCCACTTGATGCCCTGTTACAACTTTCATACTCATCATGTTGTATTCTGAATTATATTCCACTTGATGGTTTATTATAGTCCCCATGACTCATTATATTATATTTTTCTAAGTTCTATACTTAGATTCTGTTATGGTCATCATGCTTAACATGCATTATCCTTCTGAGTTCTGTTGTCCTATTTAGGTTCTTCTGTTCATCATGCCATATCCTTTGAGTTCTATCATGCTACACTTGGGGTTATT
Source organism: Nicotiana otophora (assembly GCA_000715115.1). Taxonomy (NCBI): domain Eukaryota; kingdom Viridiplantae; phylum Streptophyta; class Magnoliopsida; order Solanales; family Solanaceae; genus Nicotiana; species Nicotiana otophora. The sequence goes on along the minus strand of AWOL01S0009741.1, from coordinate 33,806 downwards.
ACTGCAGTCTCCATGTTTATCATGCCATGTCATTTAGGTTCTGTCATTCTAAACTTGGAATGTTATCAGATGGTTTCAGCTAGGGTATACACGGAATGCATAGGACAACCCTGCCTCACTAGGTTAAAATTTATGATACCTGAGTGCTAAAAATGTTTTCATGAATATTTATTAGCCCTTAAGCATCATTTGAACCTTAATTATGCATGATTTTCATTCATGCCTAACTGTTATCTTGTAAACAGCTCTACTAGGATGGGTTCTCCTTTGAATGTCATTAATATTTGTCATGATCAATCTATCTTTCGCGAGTCAGGCTATAGTTGTGCCTAGTTGATTATGACTCCATCATGTTTAACTATTCAACTAATTATGTGTAGCTGATTTGAGTCTGTTAAGTGTGATGTCTACCCTATCCTTAACCCCCTAATGACACTGACAACCTAATTCTTCGTTGTTTGGGACTCATCTTATCTTGTGAAGCCATTAATTTTGACTGAAATCCCTTTATGTGTAGGAGTTTGGTATGAACTTTGTTTATCCTCCATGATTTCACATTTTGAACACTATCTTAAACTTATGCTCAGTCTTTTCCTTTCTTTTGTTATTCTGGTTTGAATTTGGTGTACGAGAACTGTTATTTGGTTGAATGCGATAGCCTGCTTGTGTCATTGTCTGAACCTATATTAATGATCTCAAGGGATTCAAGTAATGTCATTAGCCCAAGTGCATGTTCATCTGTGATCAATATTGAGGCATTAGTCCATTCATCCTAAAGTTGTTATAATCCCAAACTATGTGCCTTATTTGTCTATGAGATGTGTGCTTTTTGTTTTCTAATTTTCAGCCATAATAGTGTAGGTATTCTTGTTGTCGTATATGCCTAGATGCCTGATTTTCATAACCTATTCATATGTGTGCTTTACTTATTTAATGTTGAAGTATGGGGACTATTCTATGTGTCCATTTATGTGTTATTCTACTAAGGAAAGTAGGCTCATGTGGTAGGAAATGTCCTAATGGTTGGTTTGCATTGAGAAGGCCTCATTGGCATTCAAACCTATAGGGAAGTGTTAGTAGTTAGTGGTGAAAGGTGTTTGGGAGTAGAGTTAAACTCTAGGTTATGCTGCTCTCCCCGACACAAGCATTGCCCTGGTCCTTGAGACCCTTGGGAACTTTGAAGTGTCGGGGAATTCAAATGGGGCATCGGCCTTGAGTAGAACTCTCTCCTTAGCCTTTAATTCATTGACACTAATTGCTATCTTTGGGTTTGGTGTTTAGTGGCAACGAAAGGTATTCAATGTAAATCATTCACTGTACACAACCTCCACATTAGCAAGATTCCCTAAGCATTTAGGTATTGTTAGTAATCTCTTCTTTTAATCTTTGCTTAGTTGATTTCTTTAAGCATTCGAACACTATCAGTGATTGTTCCAGACTTTGATTGAGAATTTTATATGTATGGATAAAATACTGTTATTCTAATGACCTTCTCTTTTATTTTTGTGCATATACAAATGATTTAGGCCTGTTGAGTTCTTACAGAACTCAGGCCCAAGTCCAACTCTACTGTGGTCCAAGGGTCTGCCTTCGCCCGTCATTTGCTACTGCTGGGCCTGTCCTTCGAGGCCCAAACCTCCCAGAGTCACCCCTTTCCTTTTATCCCTTTATTTATTGTTTCACCATTTCCTTAGTTTGCAATATATCATTGCTTGTTCATGTTTCCTGTTTGTTATCTCTCATTATGTATGTGACAAATATATATATTTGATTGAATGTTTATCCTTATCTTTTAATTCATAGAATGATTTAGGCAAGCGTAAAGAACTTAGGATTAAAAAAGAAGCCTTAGTTAGCAATTAATTTCATATCTGATAATCATACGTTGTTATTAATTTGTCATGGTTTACTAACTCTTTTCTTAAAGATTTTTTGAAGCCCAAAGGCTTAACAAAGGCAACCACCCCTCTTTTAAAAAAAATTGAAATTGTCTCGGTTTAATCTTCCAAAAGGAATAAGCTATTTCAAAACTACTAAGGTGATGCTGCATTAAAACAAAGGGTTTTCAAATGGTTTCTACTTCAAAACCAAGGTACGTCTTAGAATCATTTGCATAACACTCTTTTACCACGTTAGAATTACCCGAACCTCTATGATTTAGGAAATAAAAGGCTTTAACTTGATTTCTTTTTCACACTTACACAAACGTTTCCATCTTTCTGATGGTAGGCTATAAACTCATGTTTTAGTCGCTTGATGCACTCTAATTTACTGCACTTTATTCATTTTGAGCTTTAATTGATAGTGTTTTGTACTTATTATGTGTTTTATGCCTTGTAAGAGTGATTCCGAGCTATGTAGATATTATGGAATGAATTCAAGTTATTTGGAGATTTTAAGTATGAGTACATGCCCAAGGGATTAAGTCGGGATCGTGTTCAGGGGTCGAGGACCAAGTCTGTATGTCAAAACGCAAGCAAACTCCGTACTCTGAGAAATATGCACTAATGCGATGCACTGTGATGCAGTAGTGTATTTTTGGCTTCCTGAAAGAAGTTGACTCTCTGGATTTCCCCACTAATGCCCCGCATGGCGCGTCGCCCCATGCGGTGCGCCTGTGTAAATTTTGCAGAGCCAATGTCCTATTTCGACTAGGAGAAGGTAGTTTCGTCGGGACCCGACCCTACTTGGTATAAATACATAGAAAAATATTATTTTTCGGACTTATGACACATATTCGACCTAAGGAGGCTAAGGCGGAGTTGGAAGAACACGAGCACACGGATTTCATCATTCCTTCCTCAATCAAGACACGAGTTTGGATTGAATTTATGTTTTCCATTACTTTAACTATATTTGTGATGAATTGCTCCATATATATGGAGTAGTTACCTTTAGGTTTGATGGATTTGGTGTATTGATGATTGTTTGTCGATTATAACTCTAGTTTTATGTATTGAAGGGTTTTTGGATGATTTAACTATTGCATCTATATTCACTTGTTCATGTAATCGAGAGAGGCATAACTTGTGATATCTTTGCATTATATTGTTGGTTGAGTTCATTAATTCTTCTTAGTAATCGAAAGAGGCTAGTTGAATCATTGATTAAACCTAGTTAGGGGAATAATCGAGAGAGGTTCTCCTAATGACCAATCCATTACACATTCTTGCATATCTTCACGTGCTTAAATTGGTTCATCTTTTGAAGTTAAGACTTAATCGAGAGATGAGCTTTTGCTGAATGTGTGAACTAATAATTGAGTGAATTCGAGAGACTCGCTTAAATATTAGAAGTGAATTATCTAGAGTTAGATCCCAAACAATTATCTTGCACCTATCCTATCAACCCCTATTTTCTCCCATTGATAACTTCCTTGCTTACCTTTGTTGCAATTGTATTTAGTCGATAGTTTTAGATTCTTAGTTAATTATAGTTAGAAATCATATAAATCTCAATTCTTTATTATCTTGGATAGTAACCAAGCTAGAAACTATGATAATACTGTTTAAATCCAATCCATGTGGATACGATATTATACTATACTATATTTGATTAGCGAGCATAATTTAGGTGTGTGTTCTGAGCTCGTCAAATTTTGGCATCATTGTCAGGGATTGGCAATCAGCAGTGTTTGAAATAGTTTTTAGTGCTAATTCAGGAATATATTCTTTCTATTTAATTTGATTTTTCTCTTTTTATGTTTGGTGTTCTTTGACTTTGCGCAGGTTACATGTTAACATTGGTGCATGACTCGAACTTCTGCGAAGGAAGTGCCACCGTACGAGCCCGAGCTGAGGAAGGAAGAAATGTCACCAAGACAACAGAAAAGGTTGGGCAATCCTCAACCAAAGAACTTATGGCTGGAAACAATGAGGATAATGTAGATTTGGCTGCAAGAGAGGCAGCCTAACAACAGGAAAAAGCTACACAGGATGCTGAGGAAACAGCTTTTAGAGATTCACAGATCATCTACGAAGAAGAGAGGGATCGGAGAATAGCTCAAAATCAACCCTTGGTTGCAGACCAGTTCAAAAATATGGCTCCCGAGCTTGGGAGACCACTTGGCGATTATACTAGACCAGTCTATAATCAAGGATTATCAAGTGTTAGACCACTCTCAATTGTAGCAAACAACTTTGAATTGAAGCAAGGGTTGCTTCAAACTCTTCAGAATTGTTGTGTATTCAAAGGAAAGCCAAACGAAGATCCAAACACACATCTAATGGACTTCAAGGAGATTATGAACATCTTTCAATACAATGGTATGTCACAAGATGTAGTGTATTTAAGGGCATTCCCTTTTTCTCGAAAAGATGATGCAAAACAGTGGCTTCAAAGCTTGCCCACCGGATCCATTAGAATTTGGGAGGAGATGACCAGAAAATTCCTTGATAAATATTTCTCCTCAGCTAAAATGGGCAAGTTTAGAAGAGAAACCCATAACTTCTGCCAGAAAGATACTGAAACTGTTTTTGAAGCATGTGAGAAGTTTAAGGAGATTGTTAGAAAGTGTCAACATAGCGGAACTGAACTCTGGATGCAACTCCAGGACTTTTGGGATGGATTGACACCGGCCTCGCGCAGAACATTGAGCAATGCATCTAGAAGTCCCTTAATGAAGAAGACTCAATAGGAAATAGTTATAATTCTTGATGAGTTATCTGAAGATGCAAATCAATGGCCCTTTGAGAGTGCTGAAAGAAGAAGATCAACCGGTGTTCACCAAGTTGATGCTAATACATCTGTGCAGGTATAGCTTGATGCTATGGTTAAAGAAATACGAAACCTGACCGTAGCCTCGATACAAAATGAGCCTCACACAGCTTGTGATATATGTGGAAGAGGACACCCTACTCATGAGTGTCAAGCCTCAATTGAGGAAGTAAATGTTGTGTGGAACTAAAATTTTAATGAAATGGGTCAGAGGCACCCCAGTTTTTCATGGAGTTCACCTTGAGGTACTGTGAATGCTTGGAAACAAAATAACCCTAGAACACAGGGACAAGGAGCTTCAGCATACCAAAATCAACATAGGCAACAATTTCAGCCTCAACAGCCCATTCAGCCTGGTCTAGAGGATCTAAAGATGGCCTTTATTATCAAGACAGATGAGAGACTGGATGCTCATGGAGCAGCTATCAAAGAACTGGGCACTGGTTTTCGAAACCTGGAGAGACAAATGGAACAAATTGCAACAATATTATCTGAAAGGGCTCCAGGAACTCTCCCGGCTGGTACTGAGAAATCCTAAAGAAATATTAAATACAATAACTCTGAGAAGTGGGAAAGTGTTAAAAGATACCACCCCGATCCAAAATGACGTGACACTTGAAAAAGGAAGTGGGGAGCAGCTTAAGAATGATGTTGATAAAAAGAAGAAAGGCCTGATGAAAGCGTTGAAAAAGAAGAAGGAAGAAAAATAGATAAGGGAAGAACATGATGAGAGTGAGCATATTCCTGCACTATCTTTCCATCAAAGGCTATATAGAGAAAAGCTAGATAAGCAGTTTGGGAGATTTATGGATGTGCTGAAACAGGTTCATGTAAAATTACCATTTACAGAAGTGCTCTCACAAATGTCAGGTTATGATAAACTCTTGAAGGATATCCTTACAAAGAAGCAGAAGATAGATGAGACCTCAGTGGTCAAGCTCATAGAGCATTGCAGCGTGATATTGCAAAAAACAACTCCCACAAAAGTGTGGAGATCCGGGGATTTTTACTATACCTTGCTCATTAGGAACTATCAATTTTGATAAATCTTTATGTGATTATGGTGCCTCAGTTAATCTAATGCCTCTATTTATTTATCGAAAACAAGAGAAGGAGATTGGAGAGATAAGGTCAATGCCAATATCTTTGCAGCTAGCAGACCAAACGACTTTAATACCCGAGGGGATAGTGGAAGATGTGTTAGTTTAGGTAGATAAGTTTGTATTTCATGTAGACTTTATAGTGGTGAATATAGAGGAGAACAGGGAGGTTCCCCTCATCCTAGGAAGACCATTCTTAGCGACGGGTAGAGCTATATTAGATATACACGAGAGGAAACTCATGCTTAGAGTAGGTGATGAGATAGTTACTTTTGATATGAATATGGAAAAGGGGGCACAAAAAGAAAAACCACCTGCGCGTGTTGAGTGGAAAGTGAAGGGCTCGAAGGAGAAGGTTGCACTGAGCGAGAAAGATAAGTGTGGGGTGTACCCCAAAAAGGCTGAGAAAAAGCTATCTGCATGGATGTGCGCATTAGTTCGAAGGCGAGGAATGGATCCCGACTTCGACTCAGACCCCGACTAGATGTTCAGGGAAGTTTCCTTTACCTTATTCTTTTTAATTGTGTGTCATGGGGACATGCCACAACTTAAAGTGTGGGGTGGGGGATATGTTGTACGTATGTATGTATATTAGTTTTAGTTTTTTTTTGTTTTGTTAGTTTTAGTAGTTAATCCATAAAAATTTAAAAGATTTCGATTTTTCCCGACGATGGATATCATCGGCAGGTTTCTTAAGGGATAACAGTCGAAGGAAAAAGACAGGAAGATTTTCTTCTGTTAGGTACGTCTTTTGTGGCATATGAGTGTTGTTTCTGAGAATGAGTGAATGTTTTCTATCTTGAGTTCCTATTTGTTCTTAAATTTTATTATGTGCGGAACTACTCTCTATTGTTGTGTGAGAGCACTTGATTCATGAAGGAAAGGTAATGCTTGACCTCTGTGTTAGAGTAAGTGAGTGGGTTATAAATAATGCGTGGTACTTTTGAGTCAAATCTTGAGGCGAGGATGTTATGATATTGTGCTTAATCTGTTGTAAATATTCTTGGTGTGATGAGTTACGGGAGTTGTTTAAAAAGGTCGTGTCTATATGAACTGTAGTTTGATTGCTCGAGGACGAGCAATGGTTTAAGTGTGGGGTGTTGATGGTAGGCTATAAACTCATGTTTAAGTCGCTTGTTGTACTCTAATTTACTGCACTTTATTCATTTTGAGCTTTAATTGATAGTGTTTTGCATTTATTGTGTGTCTTATGCCTTGTAGGAGTGATTCTGAGCTATATAGATGTTATGGAATGAATTCAAGTGATTTGGAGCTTTGAAGTCTGAGTACAAGCCCAAGGGATTAAGCCGGGATCATGTTCAGGGGTCGAGAATGAAGTCTGGATGTCAAAACGCAAGCAAATTCTGTACTCTGAGAAATTTGCACTAATGCGACGCACTGTACGACGCAACAGTGTATTTTTGGCTGCCTGACAGAAGTTGAGCTCTCTCGATTTCCCCACTAATTCCCTACATGGTGCGTCGCCCCATGCGGAGCGCCTGTGCAAAGTTTACAGAGCCAATGTCCTATTTCGACTAGGAGAAGGTAGTTTCATCTGGGCACGACCCTACTTGGTATAAATACATGGAAAAACATTATTTTCTGGACTTTTCACACATTTTCAACCTAAGGAGGCTAAGAAGGAGTTGGAAGAACATGAGCACAAGGATTTCATCATTCCTTCCTCACTCAAGACACGAGTTTGAGTTGAATTTATGTTTTCCATTACTTTAACTATATTTGTGATGAATTGCTCCATATCTATGGAGTAGTTCCCTTTAGGATTTGATGGATTTGGTATATTGATGATTGTTTGTGGATTATAACACTAGTTTTATGTATTGAAGCGTTTTTGGATGATTTAACTGTTGCATCTATATTCACTTGTTCATGTAATCGAGAGAGGCATGACTTGTGATATCTTTGCATTATATTGTTGGTTGAGTTCATTAATTCTTCTTAGTAATAGAGAGAGGCTAGTTGAATCATTGATTAATCCTAGTTAGGAGAATAATAAAGAGAGGTTCATTTTTTCACATGCTTAAATTGGTTCATCTTGTGAAGTTAAGACTTAATTGAGAGGAGAGGTTTTTGATGAACGTTTGAACTAATAATTGAGTGAATTCGAGAGACTCACTTAATCATTAGAAGTGAATTATCTAGAGTTAGATCCCAAACAATTATCTTGCACCTATCCTATCAACCCCTATTTTCTCCCATTGATAACTTTCTTGCTTACCTCTGTTGCAATTGTCATTAATTAATAGTTTTAGATTTTTAGTTAATTGTAGTTAGAAATCATATAAATCTCAATTGTTGATCATCTTGGATAGCAACCAAGCTAGAAACTACGATAATACTGTTTAAATCCATTCCCTGTGGATACGATATTATACTATATAATATTTGATTAGCGAGCATAATTTAGGTGTGTGTTCTGAGCTCGTCACTTTCAAGTTTTCTTTTTAAGCATATATATACTAACACTAATTTCCAAAAGGCTTTTCTTTAAATCCATCTTATTTAAACCATACTCCCCCTTTGTATAAACTATGTCCTAATATATGGTAAGCTTTACCCTTAGAACACTAGTTAAGGCATGGTACAAATAATTAATTCCAAGTCTAGTCTAAGTCCTATGGAGCTACCTCAGGTAGATTTTAAGGGGTGCCTAACACCTTTCCCTTAGAAGAATAAGAACCCTTACCCATGATCTCACCGGTTAGTAGACCAATAAAGAATACAAACTTAAGTAATTAAATAGGTTCCCTAGTATACCTTTAAATATTAGGCGGCGACTCTCTTTAATCAACAATAGAGGAACCACAAGTTGAAGCTTGTTATGACTAGTGTAAAATAGGGCGCAACAACATGGAGACTCTGCTGGGGAATTTCACACTTAGGTTCTGACCTTAGAAGACTTAGACTAAATTTGGCATTTAGACTTATTTGTATATTGCTTTAATTGTAGATTAAATTTGCAATACCTGCTTACCTGCTTTATTTTCTCCTTATGCTTAGTATCATGATTATTATTGCTACACCCTTATCTGTTACTGCTTTATATACACTGTCATCACATTGTTTCCTATCGAGTCTTGGCAGTACACTATCACACACAATGGCACGCGAGGGTTGTCTTTTACACCCCTTCAAACCTTCTTTTCAAAACTCTCTAGTTTCAGAGAATGGCTTTGTAAGGTCAACTGACATAACTTCTCGCAGTCGTCCTTCCGACTAAAAAGTATAAACACTCTACTCTAGCAAGAATAGGTCATACTGAATAAACCTTGGGTGAGTCGGTCCTTGGTATCGACACACAGTTAGGAAACCACCCTAATGTCAACGGGTCATACACCCAAGATTTCTGTGGAAAGACAAACAAACCTGATAAGACACTTAAAGATCCGAAGCAAACTCTTACCAAACACCTTTCTTTTACTTATTTCAGAAAATGGAAATCAACCAAAACATCCCTGAGATTAACATGATGGGAGCGCCATACAAGTTGAAGTAATGGTGGAAGAACATTCGCCGGGAACACGGAAATGCTATTCGAACACACCTGGGGGCACTGACCGCTTTGCTAAACATCCGAGAAGATAGGGTGCTCACTCGCCTGTTGAAAGAGTTCTGGGATCCGGCTAAGGTGGTGTTCAAGTTTGCCGACTATGAGTTAATACCGACAATGGAAGCAGTTACTAGTTTCACGGAGCTGTCGTTAAACGGAATGAAGCCAATATTACCAGTTACTATGCCTGGTTACAGGTTCTTGGATGCTTTAGGCCTGGCCAACAATCGGGGTCTAAGAAATACGGAGGACGGATGTGCGAGCCTCGACTAGTTGTTTAACAGATTTGGACACCGCGGAAGCTATGAATGGTATTCGGGAGAATTTCAGTGTGATCAAGCAACATTGGAGAGTCTTAGGCCTATCACCTTCTCATTGGCACTGTTGGATTATTGGTCTTCCCGCAGAGAAGGGGTCAGATCAACATCAACTTATTACCCGTGGTTCTGGAAACCTTCTGTGGCAACCTTCAAGCTACTTTGGTGCTGATGGTGCTAGCTGAGATGCTGAGGGCTTTGTCCGCATGTACATGAGGGTACGATTTTAAGGGTTTTAACTTGCTGCTTCAGATCTGTGCAACAGAACATTTCTTCCAGCGAGAGGCCACCTGACTACTTTGTGGGCGCAGCAATATGATCAGCAGTCACAACGAGAGGATAAGACATTGGGTCTCCCCACATAGGCAAGAAGAGTGGACGGAAATGCTGACCAATCTAAGTGGAGAATGGGTCAACTGGAAGCTACCATGGTTAGGTGGAAGAGAAATCTTACAGACTCCTCAGAAATACTTCATTGAGCTGATCCGACTTGAGGACATCCAACCATACTCACCCGTGTGGGTTCTCAAATAATTCGGGATGATCCAGGATGTGCCTCTATGGACAAGGATGGTGCTATGCGAGGATGAGTACAACGGACAAATTCCGATCCCTAGGATAAGAAGCCTCCAAGAAAAATGGAACGACCTGGTCACAATGCCGATGAGTCAAAACTCATGGTGCATCCTGAGTATTATGTTTGGATCAACGAGGAAGACAAGCTGGCCCGACCAAGTAGAGAGGGTATAGCCTGGCTGGAGGACACAGTGGCTGCTTTGCAAATCTACCATGAGATTCTACCACATTACCTTGTGACTACCTCAATGCATCGCCAAGTGGTCCCAGGATCCATCGATCACATGTTGCCACCTGCTGAAGACAATGACCGGGTAGTGGAGTGCATCCAAATAGAGTCTAGTAGAGATCCAGAAGAAGATCCAGAGGAAGGGTCAGAGTTCAACGATGACGAGGAGGAGTTTGAAGAAGACCTAGAGAAGGAACCAGAAGATGAAGAGGAAATGGGAAACGATTCCGGGGACGGTTACTAGAAGTTGGTTGATTTTCCTTTCTTTCCCACTTTGTATCCTTCCCCATTTTCTTTTTACTTTCCTAAAGGGCAAGTTGTTCAAGCCCATACAGTTCTATGAAACAATGATGTAATCTTTGTTCCCACTTATCTCAGTCCAAATTATCAATGAAAACTAACTTGCTTAGGATATAAATGTTTTGAGTCTAAATATTTGTCAAACATCTGTGATTTAGGCCTACCTCCGACAATGAGAGGTCCCATGAATTCTACGAAAATGCACTAGCCTTAATGCGTGAATTAATTGCTTTGTGTAATTTCCTGCTTGTATAAATGAAGAAGCTAACTCTTGTTTCTTTTCTTTTCTTTCTTTCTATGTTGTTCTTTTGCTTTATTATTACCCCCCCAAAGAAAAGTTGGTTTGTGTCGACCTGAAACTGGCGGAACCACCGTACAATCTAAGATCAAAGGGAAAGATGTCAGCTACAGATAACCCGACTAAACATGCTCTGGTCATAGCCGACAACCCGGGGCAATCGGGGGAGAAGGATGATACCAGTAATGATGAACACATGGCCAGGATAGCCCAGGAAATGGAGTCTCTAAGGGAGGAAGTACAACATATCTGGGAACTAGCACCTCTGACCGTGGCAGCGCTTCCTCAACCACCTCGCTTTCCTTCTTTGGATTTGATTCCTGACCACTTTCCTTCCACATCACGCCAAAACAACAACACCCAACTTCAGTCCCCACTACTCAAGTCATACCTCTAGCAACCCCCGCAAACACACCAAATCCCCCTATCCACACTCCCTACGTACCACAATATGTTTAAACACAACAAAACCCACATATCACCACCAACGCAACTCACATCCCTCCTCGTGACAGAGTCACTTTTACCAGTCACACAAATCAGCACATACCGCTGCTAATGAGTGATATGTTCCCTCTGTATATTCCATTTCTGAACCTATCTTTACAGTGCATGTCACGGTCAGGGTGGCTTACGAGATTGACCAATACGGCGAGATGGAGACGGAAGCCAGACTTAAGGAAGAGGAGTCAGTATCTGAGCAACTGCAAATCTTGAGAAAACAACTGAAGAACCTCCAACTCGCCCGAGGAAGTGAAAGTTTGGAGTACGAGGACCTGTGTATCCATCCGTATGTGGATATGCCAGTAGGGTATAAGCCTCAAAAGTTCGATATCTTTGATGGGACAGGTGACTCCCACGCACATTTAAGGGCATATTGTGAGAAGTTAGTCGGAGTGGAGAGGAATGAGAAGCTAAGAATGAAGTTATTTATAAGGAGCTTAACAGAATAAGCACTTACTTGGTATACTCGAAATGATCCGCAAACTTGAGAACCTGGCAAGATATGGCGGAGGAATTCATGAACCGCTTTCGATTGAACATAGAAATCACTCCCGATAGGTTCGCACTGGTGAACCTGCAGAAAAAGCCATCTGAGTCATTCCAAGAATATGCACGACAGTGGAGGTTAGAGGCCGCCAGGGTGCAATCTCCGCTGGACGACAGTGAATTAACCAAGTATCTCATCAGAGCCTAGGAAGGGATATACTTCGAAAGAATGATGGGACGGAAATTCCCCGAGTTGGTCAAGATGGGAGATTTTTTAGAAAATGGTATAAAATCTGGTAAAGTACAATCCATGGAAGCACTGCAAGTGGCCAGCAAGGCAATCCAATCAAGGTCAATCAGTAGCGGAAAGAAGAAGAAAGAGGAGGTCTCAGTAGTCGTCCCTTACTATCAACCCAACCCATATCACGGAAACACTGCCTATTTCCCAAACAACTATTCACCACCACCCACCTACGCTCCATTCTATAATACGCAACCATATTATCATCCTCAACTATAATACAACCCTCCTCGAGCCCACAACAGCCCGAACCCACAATGATCATATGCTCTTGTCCAAACAACTACCCACCAAAATCGACTCGCTTATGCACCACGCCCTCGTCCCAATTTTGAAGAGAGGAGTCCCAAAAATTATACCCCGATTGCTGAGCCTCTGTCCCAATTGTTCAAGAGATTGAGAAGAGCAGGATTGATACACCTAGTGGAAGGAAGGGTTCCTGAGTTTCCCTCTAAGTATTTTGAAGCAACTAAAAGGTGCGTGTACTATTCCAACGTGCCTGGACATGATACGGAAGATTTGTTTAAGCTGAAAATGAGATTGAAACACTGATCAAGAGCGGAGCCATTCACTGCACTCCGATGCCTCCCAATGTGAATCGCAATTCGCTGCCAAATCACCGAAACCAGGGAGTCAACATGATCACATTAGACGGAGAATATGATCTAAAGGGAATGATTGTCACAATAGGAAATGTAGAAGCCGCCAGGATCCCATCTCAAAGAGCTCCAATGATTATAGTACAAGTGAAACCTACAGTGACAGTTCAAACTTATTAGCGATAACCGGTCATTGCTATAGGGGACAAAGAGAGTCAGGAATACAAAACTGTCCCATGGACATACCAACAGAAGGGGAAGGCCAAGATGACAAACTCTGCCGCACCCCATGGTATGACTAGGTATGGGAGATGCTACGGTCTTGAAGATGCTAATCAAGGGAACTTGGGTAGAGAGAAAATTCAAAGAAATAACATAACAGACCCAAAAGCCGTCGCGTTCTAGAAGATAATGTTGACCAAAGAGTACTCCGTGGAGGAGCAGCTGAAGAAAACTCCGGCACAGATATCAATTATGGACTTGTTGATGAGCTCCAACAGGCATAAGTATACCCTGTTGAAAGTACTAAGTGGGGTAAGCGTACCAAGCAACACCACTAGTGAGGCGTTGGCCGCAACAATTGGGAAAATGGTTGAAGCAAATATGATCACTTTCAGAAGAGACGAACTTCCCATCGAAGGTGTAAGTCAACACAAAGCCCTTCATATTATTGATAAATGCTAGCATAGGATATCAGCCTCCAGTGGGGAAAGCTCATACTGGTAGCTCCGAGAAAAAGGTTTTTGTGCCAGAGCATGTTTCAAGTCCGGGCTCGAGTTCAGTACCAGAAGATGATATCATCGACGGAATGGGAAAGCTATTCGTGAATATGATCAAAGAATGTTGTGAAGGGACTAACATTAAGACACCAACTATCAGGGATGCTGAAACAGGAGAAGAGCTATGAAATTGGACCGCCAGTCTATCTTTGGTTCGCCGGGAGTCTTAGTAGTGTGAAACAATAAAAGTTTTATTTTTGAAAAGTGCACGGTCAATTGAGGCCTGCACTGTGTCTGTACCTTTTTGTCATTTTCCTGTTTTGAGCGCTTAAGATGTTCCTCTTTTGATGAAATAAAAAGAATCGTTTTCTTAAAACATTGCAACTTTATTTACTACTTCATTTTTACTCAGCTTGTTGTTTTCATTAATCAAATGCTAAAAACCAGCGTTCCGCGATTGTGACATGTAAAAGCATTGTCGAGCGCAACGATCCAAATTACGAGGAGTATGAAGTGAGTATGATGCCAAACAATCTCCAACAGGAGATCGAACAGTTGGAGAGTCAGAAAATGCCCAACCTCGAAGAAACAGAAGTGGTCAACCTTGGAAGTGAAGAAGACGTGAAAGAAACCAAAATCAACATTCATCTAGAAGCCGAGCAGAAAACAAAACTGGTTGTGCTCCTCTGACAATACATTGATTTGTTCGCATGATTATATGATGATATACCGGGATTAAGTACTGATATTGTTTTGCACCGACTACCCACTGATCCTACCTGACCGCCGGTCAAGCAGAAACCTAAAAAATTCAAACTCGATTTAAGTCTGAGGATAAAGGAGGAAGTGACCAAGCAGATAGAGGCAAATGTGGTAAGGGTCACCAATTATCCCAGCTGGTTGGCAAATATAGTTCCAGTACCCAAGAAAGACGGAAAGATCAGGATATGCGTGGATTACCAATATCTCAACAAAGCTAGAAGGATGACTTTCATCTGCCAAATATCCACATCCTCATCGACAACTGTGAGAAGCATGAACTGCAGTCGTTTGTGGATTGTTTTGTTGGGTACCACCAAATCTTGATGCACGAGGAAGATGCAAAAAAGACAGCCTTCACCACACCTTGGGGAGTATATTGTTATAGAGTCATGTTGTTCGGCCTCAAGAACGCCGGTGCCACCTACATGAGGGCCATGATGACCCTTTTTCATGACATGATTCATAAGGAGATTGAAGTGTATGTGGATGATGTCATCATCAAGTCTCGAAAGAGTTCAGAGCACTTGGATGATTTGGGAAAAATTTTCGAATGCCTGCGGAGGTACAGTTTGAAATTGAATCTAGCAAAGTGCACGTTCAGAGTCTATGCTGAAAAACTGTTGGGCTTCAGTGTAAGCAGGAAAGGGATAGAACTGGACCTATCAAAAATCAAGGCCATTCAGGAATTGCCACCACCAAAGAGTAAGAAAGATGTGATGAGTTTTCTGGGTAGACTAAACTACATAAGTCACTTCATAGCTCATTCCATGATAATCTGTGAACCCACTTTCAAGTTGCTGAAAAAGGATGCTGCCATAAAATGGATAGAAGAGTGCCAGAAAGCCTTCGATAGAATCAAAGAGTAGCTGTCAAATCCACCAGTGATGGTTCCCCTCGAACCCGGGAAGCCAGTATTACAATATATGTCAGTCTTGGATAACGCCTTCGGCTGTGTGTTGGGACAGCATGACGAGACTGGGAGAAGGAGCAGGCCATCTACTACTTAACTAAGAAGTTCACGTCATGCGAGGCTAAATATACTTTGATAGAACGCACTTGTTGTGCTCTGACTTGGATTTCCAGAAACTAAGGCATTACATATTAGCATACACTACGCACCTAATATCTCGGCTCGACCCGCTCAAGTACATCTTCCAGAAGTCGATGCCTACCGGAAAGCTAGCTAAATGGCAAATTCTCCTCAATGAATTTAACATTGTGTACATAACTCAGAAGGCTATCAAGGGTTAAGCTTAAGCCGACCACCTCGCAGAGAATCCGGTGGATGGGGATTACGAGCCACTCACTACGTAGTTTCCCGATGAAGAATTATTATTAGCTAGATAAGATAATGCAGAATTATACCTTGGATGGATAATGTTTTTCGATGGAATCAGAATTGGGTCAGTACTGATTTCGGAATCTAGACAGCACTATCCAGCATCGGCGAAGATAAGACTCACTTGTACCCATAATATGGATGTATACAAAGTGTGCATCCTTGGGATCAGAATGGCAATCGACATGAATGTCAAAGAACTAATGGTCATATGGGATTCTGATCTATTGATACACCAAGTCCAAGAGGAATGGTCCACCAAAACTGTCAAGATCCTTCTGTACTTCTACTGCGTGAAGGAGCTATGCAAGAAGTTCACGAAGATTGAGTTCAAGCACATCCCCAGGATTCAGAATGAGTTCGCTGACTCCCTTGAAACTTTATCATCTATGATTCAGCATCCAAACAAGAACTATATCAAGGCTATCGAAGTAGAGGTTAGGGATCAACATGACTATTGCTTCCAGTAGATAAAGAGCCGGATGGTAAGCCTTGGTATCACGACATTAGGAAATTCCTTGCAACCAAAGAATACCCAAAGAATGCTACTAATGGTGAAAAGTGAGCCCCCGGGAGATTGGCGAACCACGTTTTCCTCAATGGGGAAGTCTTGTACAGGAGGACCCTAAATTTAGGGTTGCTGAGATGTGTAGATGTTGTCGAGGCAACCAGGTTATTGGAATAAAGCATTTGTTCTCTCTTTTGTTTACCTTTCATTTTTACTTTCTTTTTATAAGGTGACACTAGTGCCAGGTTCACAAGGATTCCATCCGGGTTTCACCGAATGAGTTGAATGTGATGGGTTCAACCTGGTCGTTCACCGCTTGGGGCATGGACATGATTAGACCCATAGAGCCCGTCGCATCAAATGAACATCGCTTTATCTTGGTAGTTATCGAGTATTTCACTAAATGGGTCGAAGCATCTACCTACAAGGTTGTCACCAAGAAGTTAGTGGCAGATTTCATCCGAAACAACATCGTCTGCAGATTTGGAATACCGGAGTCTATCATCACTAACAATGTCGCTAACCTCAACAACGATCTCATGAGAGAAATCTGCGAGAAGTTCAGGATTGTCAACCACAATTCCATAGCCTACATACCACAAATGAATTGGGCAGTCGAGGCATCCAACAAGAACATCAAGAGGATTCTACGAAAGATAGTGGACAATCATAGGCAATGGCACGAGAAACTATCTTTTGCCTTACTGGGTTATCAGACCACCATGAGAACATCCACTGGGGCGATGTCGTACATGTTAGTATATGGCACTGAAGTTGTGATACCCGCAGAAGTCGAGATACCATCTTTAAAGGTCATTCAAGAGGCCAAGTTGGACGGGACAGAGTGGATACGGGTCAGACACGAGCAACTCATGCTCATCGACGAGAAAAGAATGGATGTGGTATGCCATGGTCAGCTAAATCAGATTAGGATGGCCAATGCATTTAAAAAAAGAGTGAAGCCTCGCCAGTTCGCACCAGGATAGTTGGTCCTGAAGAAAATCTTTCCCTACCAAGAGGAAACCAAGGGAATGTTCGCACCAAACTAGCAGGGTCCTTATGTGGTTCACCGAGTATTATCAGGCGGAGCTCTAATCTTGGCAGAAATGGATGGAAGAATCAACACGAAGCCCATCAACTCAGACGCAATCAATAGATACTATGTGTGAAGACAAATAGAGTTAGGGTTTTTGTTGTAACAGAACTACGTTCAACTTGACTTCCCACGGAGGGATACGTAGGCAACTCACGTAGGGTTCGATTTATCTCCCCCTTTCTTTTGTAATAGAAAACCCAAATATCACTTTGTATGTTGCTCTGGAACTACGCCGAATTGATTTCCTCAAGAAGGAATACGTAGGTAATCCTCATCGGAATCGGTCGTCTTTTGTAATTGAACTACGTTCTAGCCTGATTCCAGTTGGATACGTAGGTAGTCTGAGTTAGACTCGTCCATTTCATGCTTAATCTCATCTTTTTTGCATCTTTTGTAATCGAACTACGTCTTGACCTGATTCCATTTGGATACGCAGGCTGCCTGAGTCGGGCTTGGTCATCTTTATCATATTTTATCATCATCCACGAACTACGTTCAGACCTGATTTCGTTTGGGATACGTAGGCAACCTGAAAGGGTTTGTTCATAACCTTAGGAAAACCTTTGTAATGAATTAATTGAATTAGAATGCATTCGTGATGGCAAGCAGCCGCGTCATCAAGCATTGCAAAAGATCGACATCAACGGGATAGAGTTTTCAATAAGAGACGCTCGTGTGAGGGGAACTATTCGTAACATGTCATAGTCAGGAACGGCGGCATTTTTCTTAAAACAAAGTATTTTCAAAATCTTTTTTAAAATACAGTAATTTGTTCCACCTACTGAACTTCGCGGCTCAACCATATCAGAGGCCAGGGCAAACCAACACTGTGGTCAACACAAACCAACTTCCCCTCTCCCACTAAGAATTTTTCTTTGAGTGTAGGGTCAACATGAAGCACGGAAGCGTTAAGACCACAATGGGGAAAATGACGAATCTGCCACCTTCCCTATGATTATCTCTATTTACTCTGTTACTTGAATTTTTCTGGTACAACTATGGCTAATCTTTGAATCCTTTACAAGTACCTCGAAGTGGACCGCTGATACGGAATAGGCACGATGTACATAGCAAACTGCTTGCTCAAACAATTGGAGCATCTCGTACAAAATGAGTCATCGGCTTCACCAATTGAAGCCCTATACATAGCAAGCTGCCTGCTCAACCAATCGGGGCACCTTGTACAAAACGAGCCATCAACTTCATCAATTGAGGTCCTGCATATAGTAAATTGTCAGCTCAATCGATCAGAGTGCCTTATACGAATCAAACGTCGTCTTCGCCAATCAAAGCCTTGTATATAGAAAATTGTTCATTCCGCCAACAGAACAATCTGCATCGCTGCTCCATCGCAATGGATGCCAGAATAGACAGTCGCAAAACTCATCACTGACGTTCTGCCAATCGATGGCCGCAACTTAGCTTTGTAGTCAAGAGTATCTCTTGAGCGAGCTTTTCTTTTTCATTTACTGTTACCTTGAATGTTTTGACATTTTTCTCATGCAGCTTCAGGCATGATTACGATTTGAGTCAATCACTTACAGGCGGAGATTACTTTACATTTCAGTGCAAAGCTCACCAAATAAGCAGAGACATTCTCAGTGCAAAGCTCTCCCAACAAGTAGAGATGCACTCTACAAGTCAAGCTCACCCAACAAGCAGAGATAATTTTCAATGCTCCGACAGCTGCGGAACGTTACACAACCCGTCTAACAAATCGAGTCAAGATCAAGTACCCCATCATCCCGATCCCAAATAACGGCTCGCCGGCGGCCAGGCTTCATCATTCCTGCATCATCTACATCACATCTTATTATATTCTGCATTGCAATATATGGGTATGTGTGTATTTTATTTTTTGCAGGAACAAACATCGCAACGTGGAACTCTTTCTAAGCAGCGAACCAAACTACAACACTATGAGGGATAACAAACTCATTAGCGGTCCAAGGATCCAGGTTCAGACACAAAACGATCAGTGGAACTCCCAATCATCAAATCCTTCAAATCAAGCCGCAAAATTCAAGTTATCATGAGTACCCAATCCTCCACCTTGTTGTATCGTCATAATATGATACTGGGGCAGTTCCTGCGAGTATCGCTTCCCCCAAAAATCTTCACCCCAGAACTACATGAGGCATGATCCTCGTTAAGCCCGAGGTATGTAAACAATTCAAAGCCAGAATTTGGCCCCAACTTCCCCAAATCTTCCTCAGCTCTCCCTAAAAATCATGCAATCCATAATCTTCCTTAAATCTATATGCCGCCCCTGTAATGCATGCCTAAAGTCGGGACAAAATTGGCTTTGGTTTAATTTCTTTGCCCGAAAACTCTTTCATAGTATCCAGTCAAAGAGGGGCAGCTGTTGTCGGCCAATTTTGATCCTCCCTTTTAAAAGTAATTTACTTGTACTTAATAAATTAAAATAAATATTTTAAAAGTATTTCTTATCAATAAATATCTATTTTTATAAATTAATTAAGTATTAGTTTTGAAATTAATCATTCAGCATTAGTAATACGTAATTACAAATGTACTTACTATTTTAATATTATTTTTAAATATGTCAGAGAGGTTTTTACGTTTAATTTAATGAATTACTTCTTAAAACTTTTGATTAATTAGATTACTAGGTTCGAAATTAGTGTTGCAATTCAGAAAATAAAGTATTTTATAAATAATTAATTACAATAATTAGTAGTATATTTGATATTTATAATTTTACTATATTTTATTTGAAATTATTTAAGTTTAATTAAAATAATTTTAAAACGGTTAGAAGACCAAAAGGTTACAATTGCAAATCTCCAATTAAATACAAGATGGCCATTTTTTAAAACTAATCTTTTGGCCCAATACCAAGGCCAACCCGGGAAAGCACCTAGTCCAGAGACCCTTCATTCCATGTTGGCAATCCAGGCCATCACAATTGAGCCAATCAGAGCATGCCATGTCGCCCTTCCCATCCCCTCACAAAACAAACACACTCAATCCTACCTGTTGATCCATACCATCAATGGATCGGATTTATTCTCACTTTTTCCCTTATTTTTTAAAACCCCTATAAAATTTTATTTCAACAGAGTCGTTGAACCCTTTTATCTCATTAAACCCTTTTATTAATTCTAAATCTTCAAATAATCAGAGTCGTTGATCAAAAGATCCAACAGCTCTCGTTCTATCTCTCACTCTTAACCTGGGAGACCAACCCCTATTTCCAAAATACCCTAATCATTTTCCAAAGACCATGCCGCCTCTCTTTCCCTTTCCTCTCTCGTTTCTCTCAAACTCATCACCCAAATCAATCAAGAGAACCTTGCAAAAATTCGTGCAAGGTCTTAGATCACCAGAAATCATCCTTCCTGTCTCTCGTATCCACAATCCTTGCTGAACTCCTTACCCATTTCGCCTTTGAGACTCAAAGCCCCAATCTGAAAACCCTAATCCATCAATCTCCAAACCTTACACAAATTTGTGCAAAGTCATATCAATCAAAGCCTGAAACGCCTATTTGTCCTCTATTATCCGCAAATCCTGCTGTTCTTTTCCATTTTTGCCGATAGAATTCAAAACCAAATCAAACCCTAAGACCCCAAATTATGTTACCGAACTCGCCTATTATTTCTTCTGTGTTTTCAAATCCATGGCATGCACAGTCGAATTTCTTTAGCACCATCATCATTATTCTTGTCCATAGGTCAAACGCAGTGACCTCTAGATATTGGGGTTTTGTCCGATGGATTCTCACCTTTAACGGCCATTCTTCATTTAGGTAAATCTTTCAACGATTTTCCTGTAAGGCCCCATAAAATTTTATAAAGGAAAAATAATATTTCGTGATGCCAGACTAGGCTTATGTGTTTGAGGATTGTAGAAATTCCTCGGACAGTTTGGGTAGAACAATGTACCGGAGAGTAACGAAAACTTTTCAGCAAAAGAAGACGTTTCCGCGGCCCACTATGCAGTCGCAGAATCACTCTGCGGATCGCATAATGGTCATAGAGTGAGACTAAAAAGGGGAGGTTTGGAGACTAGGTTTGCGGCGCATTATGCGACTGTAGACCAATTCTGCGGTGCATTATGCGACCGCAGAACAGGTCTGCGGGCCGCATAATGACCGCAAACCAGGTCAGTCACGCTCAGTTTTGGAGGCCAAATTATGCGGCCGATATGCGGTCTGCATATCGATTATACGATCGCAAACCTTGTTCCGGAGCTCCATTTTTGGATTTTTAAAACCCGGCCCTACTTCGTTAAATACATGCTTTGGGCTATTTTTGAGCTAAAATCTGACATTTTAGAGTGAGAGAGAGTGTCCTAGAGTGAGAAGGTGTTCCTCAATAATTGTTCTTCAATTCTTGCTCACATTTTGGAAGATTAAGAAGGGAAACTCACTAGGTCTTCATCCTAAAGGTAAGATTCTACACCCTAATCCTCAATTTCGAATTTTGTCTAGAAATGGGTAATTAGCAAGATAATGTTTGGGTGTGAGAGTTGTTTATTTTTCATGCATGTATTATCAAATGGTGTATGAAGATTGTTGAGCTAAAAATGGTAAATATTGGGTTGTGGGATGATGGAATCCTCCATAAAAGGACCTTAAAACCTTAATGCACACCTAGTGCTTAATAAAATGCTCAAATGAGCTAGAACCATGAGCATCTTCCTAATTTTGATTCAATTTGTTGTATTTCTACAATAGATTGAATTTGCTAAGAATTCTGAAATATTTTAGATTCTAAGGAAGCTCAATTGAGGTATGTTGGCTAAACTCTTTTGTTAGAATTGGATCCCACGATATTCATGTGAATTATGTAAGTCCCGAGTGGTTTATTATAAAATTGGCTATTCCGAGTAAGATTGGTTTGAAAGATATATATTCAACAAGTAACCCAAATGCTTTACTTATGATATGTTATCAATTGAGGATGTGTTAAAAATATAGGCTGTGCATTAGGAATGTTCGACTTCAAGTTAAATTCAAACGAAGGCTATTATGTCAAATTTTGTGAAGAATCTCTAGGTGCCTTAGACTCTTAATTGCTCACATGTGTGATACATGCCTTGATTTGAATTGTGGTTGTTATTATTGGTGATGTTGATGTTAGAAAGTGAAAAGGTGAGCATGAAATACTAAATACGACCAACTTGCCAAGAATGATCTTATAATTATGGCCATTAGTGCCAATGAAATGAAAAGGTGTGAAAGTAATATGAAATGCGTTGATTGATACAGAAAGGTTGATGTCTCGAATAAGACAGCCTAGCTGATCGGATCGTGATCGGACACCATGTTGCATGCATGGTGGTGATTGTGCTGAAAATTTTAATTGAAATTGTGATTGTGGTCGATGTCCCTAATGGATAGCCTAGACGATCAGGTCGTGATCGGACTCCGTGTTAAAGACGGTGGTACTGATACTGAAAGTAATTATGGTTGATGTCTCTAGTGAGATAGCCTAGTCGATCGGGTCGTGATCGGACTCAATGCTAAGCGTACGGTGGTATTGGTATTGTGAATAATGGTATTGTGAACAATGAAATATCGATACTAAAAATCTCCCAATGTGAGATATGGAAATTAATTTTAACACTGTCTTGATCCTAGATTAAGCTTTGATGTTGATTAAGGCTTTCATTGATCTTATGATATTCTTGTTTGTATTATTTGTTCTATTGAGAGGATGTTTAGTTATACATACTAGTGCTATTCGATGGTACTAATGTCCCTTTTGCCGGGGGCGCTGCATCTTTAAATGGATGCAAGTGGTTCCACAGCAGGAGATATTGATCAGTGATAGCAGTACACCTTCTTCCCAGCTAACTTTTTGAGCCCTACCTCATCCCGGGGTCATGTATCTTTTGTACTTTGTGTATTCTGTTTGAGGTATAGTGGGGGCCTTGTTGCCGGCATTATCACTGTACTCTTCTTAATCTATAGAGGCTCTGTAGACATAGTGTGAATTGTGT
This sequence comes from Nicotiana otophora, assembly GCA_000715115.1. Taxonomy (NCBI): domain Eukaryota; kingdom Viridiplantae; phylum Streptophyta; class Magnoliopsida; order Solanales; family Solanaceae; genus Nicotiana; species Nicotiana otophora. The sequence goes on along the minus strand of AWOL01S0009741.1, from coordinate 10,415 downwards.
ATTGGTGCTGGGAAAGTCAAAATATGTTATGTTGTGGTTGTATTACTTGTCCATTTGAGAATTTAGAAATGATGAAACTATTGGTAATGAATTGGTATTGTAGACATGAACACTTTTTTATCTAATTAATGAAAATATGTATTACCTCCATTCGTGGATGAGTTTGGGTAAAAGGAAATCTAACAGGCTTTCTCGGTCGGGTTCACTCGGTTGAGCGCTGGTCGCGTTCCTCAGTTTTGGGGTGTGACATTTCCCCTCTGTCTCCTTCAGTTTTCACTCATTTTGCTATCATCATCATGTAGTCGTCATTCTCCACTATCACCACTTGAATCTGAAACCCTAATGGCTCAATGGCCACTATAAATAGGAGCTTTTAATGTTCTCACCGAACATCTTCAACATACATGACTAATACACCCAACTTCTTTCTAAAAAATTGAAGATCGGTAGATTTCTGCTTAAGCTTTTCGTTTGAAGTTTCGAGTTTGCACTTAATCTTTGCTTCTCTCTTTCTTTTGGTTCTGAGTTCGTCGTTGGTAAAAAGCTGAGCTTTGCTGCCGACACTGTCACGACTCAAAATCTACTAAAGGTCGTGATGGCACCTAACACCATCGTTAGGCAAGCAAACGGTGATTGATCATTTAATTACTCATTTTAGTGTTTTGAAATCATAATTTTCATTAATTAAATCGTATGAAATAGATTTTTACAAAGTAAGTGATAATATTTACACAGTTACAACAACGAACAACCCGTAGGAACTCCCAAAACCCGGTGTCACAAGTGCATGAGCATCAACTAGGAAATATAATAAAATACAACATCTGTATGGTAATACAAATTAGACATGAGAATATAAATAACCCTGACTGTGCAGGATGCGGATCGTAACATGAAATGCAGCTCACGCTAAAGTCCTCGCAATAGTCACGCCTCGACGCCCAAAAAACCACCAGACATATATGTACCTGCACAAAAAGTGCAGCAAGTGTAGCATGAGTATGTAAATCAACACGTACCCAGTAAGTATCTAGCCTAACCCCAGAGAAGTAGTGACGAGGGGTCGACATCAACACTTACTAGTGGTCCAATAAGACAGATACAGTAGAAGTAAACAGATGTGAGTTAGAGCAAATAAACGAAATAACAAGTATAAATACGTGGTAAAATTCTCCTCCCAGCTAGCAATTTCCTCCTCAATCGGAGTATATATAATGGACCTCACCAGATAGGTCGCCACAATTCAAATCAGGAAAACTCGTAGATATACTGCCTTCTTATCAATTATTACGCACGATTTCATATGAGCATTTTTTAGAAATGCCGAGGTGTATGGACCGATCCATCATAATGTTGCCGAACCATAGATACATCTATTGTATTGCCAAGGCAAATAGCCCGCTCCCATGAGAGTGTGATACAAAATCCTGCCGAGGCGAACGGCCCGATCCCATCATAATGTGTGCACTGCCGAGGGTCGAACGGCATGAACCATAGATGTATCTATTATACTGCCAAGGCGAACTGCCCGATCCCATTAGAATAAGAAGCTTTGACGGGTCCTTGACCCCACTCATGATTAGATGTGTGAGTTATAAATTTAAGGAAAACCTTTCGATGAGCACGCATAACGTGGGAGAAATTCGTAAGAGTACAATTATTTTGCGGCTAATCATGAAGCCCGTCGGATCTCTACAATAGCAAGTCTATCACTCTATACAAGTCTAGCCTTAAGTTGCAACGTAAAATAAAGGAATTTAGTAGGAAAGAGACAACTCAAATAGTACAGTTATAGCATGGCGGGAACCTAACTCTACCCGGACATAACATGAATCTAGCTACGTACGGACTCTCGTCACCCCATGTGTACGTAGCCCCCGCAATAAGTAACACATAACAAATACATCACCTAGGGGTAGGTTCGCCCTCACGGAGTTAGACAGGAGACTTACCTCTCCCTGGAGTTCCGTCACCGGCTCCAACGTCTCTCTAACCCCTCGAATTGATGGCCATCATTCCAAAACTAGTCCAACAACGTGCAGACCAATCAAAATATACCCCAATACGTATAATTTAACAATTTATAACGATTCCCAACTCCGCTCAAAAAGCCAACAAAGACAACCCTAGGGCCCACGTGCCCGGATTCCGAAATTATTCGCAGATAAACTTTACCCATAACACCACGAACTAAAATATATAACTTATTCCAAATTCCATGTCCAATTTCGTGGTCAAAATCCAAAAATACCAATTTCTAGGTTTTCTAACAAAATCCCAAATTTCTACTAATTCCCATGTACAAATCCGTACATAATCCATGTATTTAACTCAGAATAGATGGGAATAACTTATATTGCAATAAAGTATGAAAATCTCTCCTTGAAGCTCTCCAAAATGCGCCCCAACCAAGTGAAAATGAAAGAAAGTGGGCCAAAATCCCGTATAAAACCAAGCCCTCTGCCCAGCGTTCATCGCACCTGCGGCTAATTGACCGCTTATGCAGTTCCGCAGGTGCGGCCAAAAATACCGCTTCTGCGGTTCCCCTTCATCCCTCCTGCCTTCGCATCTGCGGGCCAGACTCCGCTTCTGCGGAGTCGCACCTGCAACCAGGGATCCGCTTCTGCGGTCTCGCAGGTGCAGCACAAACCTCGCATATGCGCCTCCAACCTACCTCACTCCCTACTGCTTCTGTGACCCACGGGCCACTTCTGCGGTCTGGCAGGTGCGAGAATTCCTTCGCACCTATAGCCTCTACCCATCTCCCTTCTAACTGCTTCTCCGATCCACTACCTCGCTTCTGCGATGAAGCTTCCGAAGAAGCGGTTGCACCAGCAACCAGAATCCTCCAGCTTTTCCTTAAGTCCAAAATCCGATCCGTTAACCATCTGGAATCCACCCGAGGCCCCTGGGACCTTGACCAAATATACCAACGCATCCTAAAACATATTACGAACTTAGTCGAGGCCTCAAATCACGCCAAACAACATCGAAACTACCAATCGACGATCGAAATCCTTCTTTAACTTTCAAACTTCGACGAACGCGTCCGAACCATACCAAAGCATTCCGGAATGATGCCAAACTTTGCGTACAAGTCATAAATCACAATACGAACCTATTCCAAGGCTCGCAACCCCAAACAGACATCGATAACACCAAAGTACACTTCAAATAAAACTTAAAAAATTCTTAAACCTTCAAAATGCCAACCTACCATAATAAGCACCGAAATGCTCACAGGTGATCCGATACTCAACCCGGGCATACACCCAAGTCTGAAATCACCATACAAACCTATTGGAATATTCAAATATCGATTCCGAGGTTGTTTACTCAAAAGTCAAACCTTAGTCAATTCTTCCAACTTAAAGCTTCCAAAATTAGACTTTTCTTTCGAAATCAATCTCGAGCTTCCCGAAATTCAATTCCGACCACACGTACAAGTCATAATACCTGAAGTGAAGCTACTCAAAGCCTCAAACTGCTGAATGACGTGCTAGAGCTCAAAACGATCGATCGGGTCGTTACATTCTCCCCCACTAAAACATATCTCCATCCTCGAACGTGCTAAGAACTACTACAGAGTTGTCCAAAATCACTATTTAACACCTCATGCACCTACCCGTGCCACCAGATTCCAGTTGAACATATTAGCTCGAGCCAGACTTAAAATCTTCCCTATAACCTTAGCTAACAAGCTTTAGAATCAAGTTCTAACTTCTAAATTTCTTTACAAGGCCTGATTCTAACACATGGACACCGTACCAATCACCACATGTTGTACCAAAACATGATCATGCATCTATGCTGAAATCACACCATGCACCACATAAGTTGGTTGTCCATAATAACATCCCCTGACCATAATGGCTAAAATTCCACGAATCTGATGCCCACAATACACCTCATGACACGTGTAAGTCCTGTTCAAACTCTCGCAATGCTGCCACGACGAAAGTGACATGTAGAAACTCATAACCACCTGCTGAATCAATAATTCATGGAGTCTCTCCTCCTGACCAGAACCATTACCTCATTCTAAACTGAATAACGATATTTTCTCTTTAATGTACCTTATATAAATCTGATTGCACTAATTTCTGGCCCAATAATCTCGTCTCACCCAGTACAAGCTGCTCGGGCAATAGGCCACCTCAAACACCATCTAGAATCTCATATAACGCCACCACAGGGCCAACAAGCTACAAACTCGAATTGATACATAAGGAAAAATGAACTCTGGAAAAAAACTACCTAGCCCGCCTAACGAATAAAATAGCGGAAGAGATGCTATGAACCTTTCTCAGAGAATGAGAAACAAATACATAAAATAAGTATAGGGGACTGTACTCAACATCTTATTGTTGCGGCGTGCAACCCGATCCACACATGATACCGTTGCGGCGTGCAACCCGATCCAAACATGATACCATTACGGCGTGCAACTTGATCCGAACAACGTACCCATGGCGAGGTGCCACCCGATCCACACATAACAATAAATAAGAACGTACCCATCAAGCCATAATACTTATACCTACGGAATATCGAATATCATCCACAAGCACGCCAAGTGCAAAAATACAACTCTGGGGAGACGGATAGCGCAATACACTACCAACCCAAGCACAACTAAGGCGCAATGAATGACCTGCATCTCGAGAGCCATCCTGCTCATATAACACCACAAGCTACACGAGACCTCAACACATGTGCAAATAATCATGCCGTCTCAATCCGGAACAACTCCCACAGTTCACAACCAAAGTAATAGAGCGCCTTCCAGGCATAAACTCTCCCATTACCGATAGTACCATAATCTCCATGCTTGGTTTCAATCTTTTACAATCAAGTGACTAACATGTCACACTTATACAGATTTCCCCGTGGGATACTCTCCCACGACCTTTTGCACCAGGTAGCAAGTCTGCACATCCATACCACCAACCGTTCTAATTATGTAAAGCAAATCAAGAATCTGCAAATCAGTACACAATGCCCCTTTCGCAGAACACCATTCTCAAGTGACACTAAAGAAAATGCCAGCTACTTTAAACATCTTAATTCACCCCTACTCATCTGAGCTCGTGACATTCTTGTCGACACCGAACCGCAACCTTGATCCTCAACTTTCGAATTCCCATATCGCTCACTGCACCTATCATGCCACTACGCAAGAATACACGAATACATTATAACCCCTGAACTACCAGTAGAATAACACTTCATTGGCTAGAAACCTTTCACTTAGCTCATCTCCGAAGAGCCCATGCAACACGCAACTGAATCCCCAAACCGCAGAAAATGCCACCTTAAACCATGATCTAAACCTTCATAACTCTTCTGGAATCCATTTACATAACAAAGCCATTTGAATCAAATACCTCCCAAATCAATCAAGTTGTGGTGGTTGTCAAGCCCACACGTACAACCATAAACCACATGTATAACTTTACACAATAAAGGAACTAATCTTTGCCACAACCATGTCGATTCAACCATTACAAACCGACCCAAATTCTTTCAATTTACTCTTGACCTGCCTTGGAAATAATAATATCTCCATTCACAACATAATGAACTCAATCCGCACTCATACCGAGCGACCGAATCACGAGACCACATCGTCTCAATACCCGTGAATCATCTCATATCCTTCTCAAGCGCACAATAGCATCTCGAACTGGTACCCCCAGTTTGCAAGACCTTCCGCGAATCCGAAGCTATTTCTTCCTTTACTCCAATACTGCATCGCATACCCGACGATGACATAGAACATTCCAAGTTTCGTTCGCAATCCACTGCAAAACCTCGGTCCTTAACTACACAGCAGACTCGAAATCCTTAAGCAATGCACTTTAATTCTTGAACCCACTAGGAACGTTGCTGAGAGTCACTCACTCTGACCTGACAGAACATAACCGAACTCCAATGCTCTGTGAGGACATGAACACCCTTTCAAAGAAGCAACCAGCTGAATTCATTTCCTTGTACACTACATCCATAAGAAGTATAAACTTTGAGTCTTCCCAAATCCTACACCTCAATCGATAAGGCGAAGTATAGAACACATTCATCGAGTTCCTTTTTCGAATTACTCCTGATATTTCCTTTTCCCTAGTCATAATTAATCCTCCAATGCATCAATAACCAGAAACCGCACAAGCAGACAACCACGCGATCCAATCGTAAATGGTGGGACTCTCCTACTTAGATTTAAGCTACCATCACATAAACCTGGAACCCACGAGGATTCCTCCTTCTCAGTTACCATGATCTCGCACCTCTAGCCCGCCAAATTTCTCAAAATCATTTGTTAAACTTTTCATGAAACATTCTGAATTATCAGTCACAATCACATATTCGACCTCTTACTAGGTAGCAAATAGTATTCTTCGCAGAAGCTTCATCAACATCACGCAACCTCTAACCTGCTCATAGGAGATAACCCACTTGTGGGATTCCTTATCGACATCTTCCAACGATGCTGCACCGGGTACAACTACCATGTAATCAGTAAATTCTCCTAAGTCGATGCTCGCCCACCAGCTGTATAAGTCTGTGCCTTCCCCATTGACATCAACTGAAAGTTCAACAATACCTTCCAAACTCAAGTCATATTGCATCGAAACGATAATCAAATCTTCACACCCCTCTTAATTTCAAGCAACTCCTTTATGCTATACTCAATCTTTCTTCATACAGTAACCATCATTCCAAATAAAATCCATAGACCATATCACCTTCCATCACGATTCCCAAACTATTCTACACTTCTCAAGGAACGTGGCTATCCTACCACAGAATCTATATGCTACTCTGCCACTCCCACTTCGGTTAACCCATCTCCTTAAGCAACTTCTCGACCTCTATTGTGCGTACTTGACCTGCTAGCAATTAAATCATCGCGAGACAACTCCCACAATGTCTTTCACTATCCTTCACTACCCCAATACCGCCTCAAATCAAAATCCATCTTTGTAGCACCCGAACTAATAATTTACTACCAACTCTAGGCCTCGTCACAGATCATCTTTCTCGAGCCATCAGCGTTAGAAACACCGATTTGATTCTAAAACAGCTACACACTGCCATCTTTGACAACCGCTTCTCAGACACCATTTCACAACTCCCTGCCCCGAAGGCGAATCAAGAAGACCATAACACTGGCGAACCTTAGTGCGTTCAACAAGGACGGCGACATCGCATCACAACAAAAATTCCACCACACTCAAAAATACCAAGTCTCGTTACTCCATCAACCAAAACCTGAACATCCATAGTCCGATTGCCTTTCTTTGATGGAATTAAATATTGAACCTCTAAATCATGCACTGAGAAATCCTTCTTTTGAGTCATTTACTGCCGTGACCCATAAATAAGCACTCTACCATCACACCAACACGGTGCGGTAACAACTCATGATTATCATAGCAACCTGTGTATAGCCTTAAAACCATAGGAAGTACATATACTGAACTGAAATGATAGAACACCATTCCGTAAGGCGGCAATAATAGTATGCTCGAACATGCAGGGAAACATATCGTGCACCACATCTGCAGTACCAGTACAACTCCTGGACGTCCGATTGACAACAAGCGCTTCACGTCGCATAAGATTGAGTATGAGGGAAATAAAGGAACAAGCCTCAATGGAATTAAACAGCACGATGAGGAAATTAAGAAGGGAAGTGCTCCTAACAGCCCTGTAGCCTCTCGAAGATAAGCACAGACGTCTCATTACCGATCCGCAAGACTCTACTAGACTTGCTCATGACTCGTGAGACCTAAGTGAACCTAAGACTCTGGTACCAAGCTGTCACGATCCAAAATCCACTAAAGGTCATGATGGCGCCTAACACCGCCGTTAGGCAAGCCAACGGTGATTGATCACTTAATTACTCATTTTATTATTTTGAAATCATAATTTTCATTAATTAAATCGTATGAAATAGATTTTATAGGGTAAATGATAATATTTACATAGTTACAACAACAAACAACCCGTTGAAACCCCCAAAACCCGGTGTCACAAGTTCATGAGCATCAACTAGGAAATATATAAAATACAACATCTGTATGGTAATACAAATTATACATGAGAATATAAATAACCCTGATGGAGACTCTGCAGGCTGCGGATCGTAACATGAAATGCAGCTCACGATAGAGTCCCCGTAATAGTCGCGCCTCGGCGCCCAAAAGACCACCAGACATATATGTACCTGCACAAAAAGTGCAGCAAGTGTAGCATGAGTAGGTAAATCAACATGTACCCAGTAAGTATCTAGCCTAACCCCAGAGAAGTAGTGACGAGGGGTCGACATCAACACTTACTAGTGATCCAATAAGACAGATACAGTAGAAGTAAACATATATGAGTCAGAGCAAATAAACGAAATAATAAGTATAAATACGTGGTAAAATTCTCCTTTCAGCAATAACTCAAACTCTCAGCTAGCAATTTCCTCCTCAATCTGAGTATATATAATGGACCTCACCAGATAGGTCTTCAAATCAGGAAAACTCGCAGATATACTACCTTCTTATCAATTACTATGCACGATTTCATAAGAGTATGTTTTAGAAATGCCGAGGCGTACGGCCCGATCCATCATAATGTTACCGAACCACAGATACATCTATTGTATTGCCGATGCGAATGGCCCACTCCAATGAGGGTGTGATACTAAATCCTGCAGAGGCAAACGGCTCGATCCCATCATAATGTGCGCACTACCAAGGGTCGAACGGCACGAACCATAGATGTATCTATTATACTGCCGAGGTGAATGGCCCGATCCCATTAGAATAAGAATCTTTGACGGGTCCTTGACCCCACTCATGAATAGACGTATGAGTTATAAATTTAAGGGAAACCTTTCGAATGAGAACGCATAAAACAGGAGAAATTCATAAGAAGCTGTTACACCAACAACCAGAATCCTCCAGCTTTTCCTTAAGTCCAAAATCTGATACGTTAACCCTCTGGAATCCACCCGAGTCCCCCGGGACCTTGACCAAATATACCAACGCATCCCAAAACACATTACAAACTTAGTCGAGGCCTCCAGTCATGCCAAACAACATCGAAACTATGAATCGACGATTGAAATTCTTCTTTAACTTTCAAACTTTTAATCTTCGATGAATGCGTCCGAACCATACCAAAGCATTCCGAAAAGATGCCCAACTTTGCGTACAAGTCATAAATCATAATACAAACCTATTCCAAGGCTCGGAACCTCAAACAGACATCGATTAGACCAAAGTCCACTTCAAATCAAACTTAAGAAATTCTTAAATCTTCAAAATGCCAACCTTCCATAATTAGCACTGGAATGCTCCCGGGTGATCCGATACTCAACCTGGACATACGGCCAAGTCCGAAATCATCATACGAACCTATTAGAACCTTCAAATCCCTATTCCGAGGTTGTTTACTCAAAAATCAATTCTTTCAACCTAAAGCTTCCGAAATTAGAAATTTCTTTCCAAATCAACCCTGAACTTCCCGAAATTCAATTCCGACAATACGTACAAGTCATAATACCTGAAGTAAAGCTAATCAAAGCCTCAAACTATCAAATGATGCGTTAGAGCTCAAAACGATCGGTCAGGTCGTTACAAAAATGTAACACCCCGGAAAATTTCAAAGTACTTAAGTATAAAGCCTGGTAAAGTTTGCAAAGAAAATAATGTTTCATGGTGCCGAACTAGGCTTACGTGTTTGAGGATTGTAGAACAATGGGTTGAACAATGCACCGGAAAGTAAAGGGAAATTTTTGCCGGAACAGTGCATTTCTGCGGTCCATTATGCGACCGCAGAACCACTCTGCGGACCGCATAATGGCCGCAGAGTGAGGCAGTTAATTGGGTCAGTTGGAAGCAACTATGTGGTTGACTATGCGACCGCATAACTGTTATGCGGTGCATTATGCGACTGCATAACTATTATGTGGTCTGTTATGCGGTGCATTATGCTACCGCATAATAGTTATGCGGACCGCATACACAGATAGTTCTTTTGGCTATTTTGTAATCAATTATGCGACTGATATGCGGTCCGCATATCGGTTATGCGATCGCATACCTTGTTCCGGAGCTCCATTTTTGGATTTTTAAAACCCGACCCTATTTCGTTAAATACACTCTTTGGGTCATTTGTGAGCTATTTTCTGACATTTTAGAGTGAGAGAGGGTGCCCTAGAGCGCGAAGGTGTTCTCCAATATTTGTCCTTCTAATCTTACCCAAGTTTTGGAAGATTAAGAAGGGAAAACTCACTAGGTCTTCATCCTAGAGGTAAGATTCTATACCCTAACCCTCACTTTTAAATTTTGTGTAAAATTGGATAATTAGCAAGATAATATTTGGGCATGAGAGTTGATTATTTTATATGCATGTGATAT
>AWOL01S0009739.1:64652-87809 GCA_000715115.1 Nicotiana otophora | reverse complement strand
ATTGACTCTGGTACCCCGAATCGACAGACAATACGATCCCTAACGAAATCTGCTACGACCTTCGTAGTTACAGCCTTGTAAGATGCGGCTTCAACCCATTTTGTGAAATATTCTATGACCACTAGAATGAACATGTGCCCATTTGAAGCGGCGGGTTCAATTTAACCGATGACATCCATCCCCCAAGCGGAGAAAGGCCAAGGTGCACTTGTTGCATTGAGTTCATTGGGTGGCACTTGTATCATATCAGAATGTACTTGGCATTGATGACACTTTTGGACATACCTGATGTAGTCTGTTTCCATGGTCATCTAAAAATACCATGCTCTTATTATCTTCTTAGCTAAGATAAAGCCATTCATGTGTGGTCTACAAGTTCCGGCATGTATATGCTTCTTTGGCGTCGACACACCGTAATAACCATAGATATGGAATCTTTTTGTACAGAATCCCTACGCTTTTGGAAGAAGTGGTTAGATAATCTTAGCACCAACTGCCCTTGTGTGAATTGTCTGGGCCTGACCCTTTTATTGAAAGCTCTGGACATTCTGTTCTGGTAAAGTTGACCGTGACATACTGCGTTCATCCTTTTTACGTCAATGAGAGATAGTTGTTCATAATGACTTCGTATCCATTCCGTATCACTGAGTTCAGCCTCTTGTATAATTGTCAAAGAAGGAATTTCTACTTCGGCGGGAATGACGGCTTCAGTACCATAGACCAACAAATAAGGAGTTGCCCCAGTTGATGTGCGAACCGTGGTGCGATATCCAAGTAGGGCAAATGGTAACTTCTCGTGCCATTGTTTGTGATTATTTATCATATTCCTTAGTATGTTATTGATGTTCTTATTAGCGGCTTCCACAACCCCATTCATTTGTGGCATGTATGTCGTGGAATTCTTATGCTTGATCTTGAAGGTTTCACACATGGATCTCATCAAATCACTATTAAGGTTGGCGGCGTTATCGGTGATGATTGACTCTGGTACCCCGAATCGACAGACAATACGATCCCTAACGAAATCTGCTACGACCTTCGTAGTTACAGCCTTGTAAGATGCGGCTTCAACCCATTTTGTGAAATATTCTATGACCACTAGAATGAACATGTGCCCATTTGAAGCGGCGGGTTCAATTTAACCGATGACATCCATCCCCCAAGCGGAGAAAGGCCAAGGTGCACTTGTTGCATTGAGTTCATTGGGTGGCACTTGTATCATATCAGAATGTACTTGGCATTGATGACACTTTTGGACATACCTGATGTAGTCTGTTTCCATGGTCATCTAAAAATACCATGCTCTTATTATCTTCTTAGCTAAGATAAAGCCATTCATGTGTGGTCTACAAGTTCCGGCATGTATATGCTTCTTTGGCGTCGACACACCGTAATAACCATAGATATGGAATCTTTTTGTACAGAATCCCTACGCTTTTGGAAGAAGTGGTTAGATAATCTTAGCACCAACTGCCCTTGTGTGAATTGTCTGGGCCTGACCCTTTTATTGAAAGCTCTGGACATTCTGTTCTGGTAAAGTTGACCGTGACATACTGCGTTCATCCTTTTTACGTCAATGAGAGATAGTTGTTCATAATGACTTCGTATCCATTCCGTATCACTGAGTTCAGCCTCTTGTATAATTGTCAAAGAAGGAATTTCTACTTCGGCGGGAATGACGGCTTCAGTACCATAGACCAACAAATAAGGAGTTGCCCCAGTTGATGTGCGAACCGTGGTGCGATATCCAAGTAGGGCAAATGGTAACTTCTCGTGCCATTGTTTGTGATTATTTATCATATTCCTTAGTATGTTCTTGATGTTCTTATTGGCAGCTTCCACAGCCCCATTCATTTGTGGCATGTATGCCGTGGAATTCTTATGCTTGATCTTGAAGGTTTCACACATGGATCTCATCAAATCACTGTTAAGGTTGGCGGCGTTATCGGTGATAATTGACTCTAGTACCCCGAATCGACAGATAATACGATCCCTAACGAAATATGCTATGACCTTCTTAGTTACAGCCTTGTAAGATGCGGCTTCAACCCATTTTGTGAAATATTCTATGGTCACTAGAATGAACATGTGCCCATTTGAAGCGGCGGGTTCAATTGGACCGATGACATCCATCCCCCAAGCGGAGAAAGGCCAAGGTGAACTTGTTGCATTGAGTTCATTGGGTGGCACTCGTATTATATCAGCATGTACTTGGCATTGATGACACTTTTGCACATACCTGATTTAGTCTGTTTCCATGGTCATCTAAAAATACCATGCTCTTATTATCTTCTTAGCTAAGATAAAGCCATTCATGTGTGGTCCGCATGTTCTGGCATGTATATGCTTCCTTGGCATCGACACACCGTAATAACCCCAGATATGGAATCCTTTTGTACAGAATCCCTACGCTTTGGAAGAAGTGGTTAGATAATCTTAGCACCAACTGCCCTGGTGTGAATTATCTAGGCCTGGCCCTTTTATTGAAAGCTCTGGACATTCTGTTCTGTTAAAGTTGACCGTGACATACTGCGTTCATCCTTTTTCTGTCAATGAGAGCCAGTTGTTCATAATGACTTCGTATCCATTCTGCATCACTGAGTTCAGCCTCTTGTATGATTGACAATGAAGGAATTTCTACTTTGGCTGGAATGACGGCTTCAGTACCATAGACCAACAAATAAGGAGCTTCCCCAGTTGATGTGCGAACCGTGGTGCGATATCCAAGTAGGGCAAATGGTAACTTCTCGTGCCATTGTTTGTGATTATTGATCATGTTCCTTAGTATGTACTTGATGTTCTTATTGGCAGCTTCCACAACCCCAATTATTTGTGGCATGTATGCCGTGGAATTCTTATGCTTGATCTTGAAGGTTTCACATATGGATCTCATCAAATCACTGTTAAGGTTGGCGGCGTTATCAATGATGATAGACTCCGGTACCCCGAATCGACAGACAATACGATCCCTAACGAAATCTGCTACGACCTTCTTATTTACAACCTTGTAAGATGCGGCTTAAACCCATTTTGTGAAATAGTCTATGGTCACTAGAATGAACATGTGCCCATTTGAAGCGGCGGGTTCAATTGGACCAATGACATCTATCCCCAAGAGGAGAAAGGCCACGGTGCACTTGTTGCATTGAGTTCATTGGGTGGCACTCGTATCATATCAGTTGTACTTGGCATTGATGACACTTTTGGACATACCTGATGTAGTCTGTTTCCATGGTCATCTAAAAATACCATGCTCTTATTATCTTCTTAGCTAAGATAAAGCCATTCATATGTGGTCCGCAAGTTCCGGCATGTATATGCTTCCTTGGCGTCGACACACCGTAATAACCCCAGATATGGAATCCTTTTGTCAAGTATCCCTACGCTTTGGAAGAAGTGGTTAGATAATCTTAGCACCAACTGCCCTGGTGTGAATTGTCTGGGCCTGACCCTTTTATTGAAAGCTCTGGATATTCTGTTCTGGTAAAGTTGACCATGACATACTACGTTCATCCTTTTTTCCGTTAATGAGAGCCAATTGTTCATAATGACTTTGTATACATTCTGCATCACTGAGTTCAGCCTCTTGTATGATTGTCAAAGAAGGAATTTCTACTTCGGCAGGAATGACGGCTTCAGTACCATAGACCAACAAATAAGGAGTTACCCTAGTTAATGTGCGAACCGTGGTGCGATATCCAAGTAGGGAAAATGGTAACTTCTCATGCCATTGTTTGTGATTATTTATCATATTCCTTAATATGTTCTTGATGTTCTTATTGGCAGCTTCCACAACCCCATTCATTTGTGGCATGTATGCCGTGGAATTCTTATGCTTGATCTTGAAGGTTTCACACATGGATCTCATCAAATCACTGCTAAGGTTGGCGGCGTTATCGTTGATGATTGACTCTGGTACCCCAAATCGACAGACAATACGATCCCTAACGAAATATGCTATGACCTTCTTAGTTACAGCCTTGTAAGATGCGGCTTCAACCCATTTTGTGAAATAGTTTATGGCCACTAGAATGAACATGTGCCCATTTGAAGCGGCGGGTTCAATTGGACCGATGAAATCCATCCCCCAAGCGGAGAAAGGCCAAGGTGCACTTGTTGCATTTAGTTCATTGGGTGGCATTCGTATCATATCAGCATGTACTTGGCATTGATGACACTTTTGGATATACCTGATGTTGTCTGTTTCCATGGTCATCTAAAAATACCATGCTCTTAGTATCTTCTTAGCTAAGATAAAGCCATTCATGTGTGGTCCGCAAGTTCCGACATGTATTTCTTTGAGCAATTTGGATGCTTCCTTGGCGTCGACATATCGTAATAACCCCATATATGGAATCCTTTTGTACAGAATCCCTATGCTTTGGAAGAAGTGGTCAGATAATCTTCGGAATGTGCGTTGCTGAGTATGATTTGCGTGCTCTAGTATTTTCCTTTTGCCAAATATTCTTTGATGTAATGGAACTATGGATTTTCATCAATTTCTTCTTCAACGTGAGCACAATAAGCTGGCTGGTTAGGAATCCCTACCAGGATAGGGTCGATGAAATTCTTGGCTGGATGTTATATCATGGAAGATAGAGTGGCCAATGCATCTGCGAACTCATTTTGGACTCTCGGAACATGTTTGAATTCTATCTTTGTGAATCTCTTCTTCAATTCTTGTACATAGTGCAAATACGACAGTATTTTAGTATTCTTTGTAGCCCATTCTCCTAGAACCTGATGTACCCTAAGGTCTGAATCACCAATTACCAGCAATTCCTGAACGTTCATGCCAATGGCCAACTTGAGTCCAAATATGCAAGCCTCATATTCTGCCATATTGTCGGTACAGGGAAACCTGAGCTTTGCGGATACTGGATAGTATTGACCTGTCTCGGATACTAAAACTACTCCAATACCCACTCCTTTGAAATTTGTAGCTCCATCGAAGAACATTCTCTCACTATCATAGGTTTCGGTCATATCTTCTCCTACGAATGATACCTTTTCGTCGTAAAAATACGTTTTCAGTGGTTAGTACTCTCCGTCTACAGGATTTTCTGCCAAATGATCCGCCAACGCTTACCCCCTGACAGCCTTCTGAGTTACATAGATGATGTCGAACTCACTTAGTAATATCTGCCATTTTTCTAACTTTCCTGTGGGTATGGGTTTCTGGAAGATGTATTTTAATGGATCCATCCTTGATATGAGATATGTGGTGTAGGCACAGAAGTAGTGCCTCAACGTTTGAGCTATTCATGTCAAAGCGCAGCAGGTGCATTCCAACAAAGAATATCGTGCTTCGTAGGGTGTGAACTTCTTGCTCAGATAGTATATAGCTTGTTCATTTCTTCTTGTCTCGTCGTGTTGTCCCAAGACACAACCGAAAGCCCCATCTAGTACGGATAAATAGAGTAGCAGAGGCCTCCCGGGTCCCAGTAGGACCAGAACAAGTGGTTTGGATAAATATTCTTTGATCTTGTCAAAGGCTTTCTGGCATTCTTCAGTCCAACTTGTTGCAGCGTCTTTCTTGAACATTTTGAAAATCAATTCACAGATCATAGTTGATTGTGCTATGAAACGGCTGATGTAATTGAGACGCCCTAAGAAATTCATCATATCTTTCTTGTTCTTCGGAGATGGCAAATCTTAGATAGCCTTGACCTCTGACGGGTCTAGCTCAATTCCTCGGCGGCTGACGATGAACCTTAACAGCTTTCCAGTAGGGACTCCAAATGCGCATTTTGCGGGATTTAGTTTCAGGTTGTACCTTCGAAGTCGATCAAAGAATTTCCTCAAATTTGCTATATGATCTGTGTTTTTCTTGGATTTGATGATGACGTCATCCACATACACCTCTATCTCATTGTGTATCATGTCGTGGAAAATGGTTTTCATGGCCCTCATATAGGTGGCTCCAACATTCTTTAGGTCAAACGGCATCATTTTGTAACAATATACTCCCCATGGTGTAATAGAGGCTGTCTTTTTGGCATCCTCTTCATCCATCCAGATCTGATGGTATCCCGTGAAGCAATCCACAAAGGATTGAAGTTCATGCTTGGCACTAGGGGTATTCGTTGGTCGGTACGGTACGGTATTTAAATATTTCAGTTCGGTATTTTCGGTATTCGATTTCTTAAAATCCTATACCAATACCGTACCTAATTAAATTCGATATGGTTCGGTTTTTCTCCTTTCGGTTTCGGTTTATTCGGTTCAGTAACTTTGGTTTATTCAGTTTGAATACTAACTAGTGCATAGAGCCATAAACTCTAATATTCTTAATTAAAGTACTCAAAAATACAAAACTAAAAATATTTGTTGACAAAAGTTTTGTCCAAAACCAGTAAATATCGACCCATAGAGAGAAAACTATACATAAAAGAATAAATTTGATCATTATAAATGTCTTGTTACTTGTTTAGAGCTAATTGATGAACTTAGAGAATAACGAAAACTAGAATTTTAGATTTTTTATATTTATGTTATAATTGATAATATGTGTTTTGTCTAATATAATATATATTTCGATACGGTATCAGTATTTCAGTATTTTATTTTAAAATACCAAATACCATACCTAATACTAATTTTTTTAAAACTTAAACTAAATATCATACCTAATACCAATTGTTTTAGAACTTAAACCAAATACCATACCAAATACTAAAATATCGAATACCAAATACCAAAATTTTTGATTTCGGTATGGTAATTCGGTATTTATCAAATTATGCACAGCCCTACTTGGCACAATTGTCAATCGGTATATGTATATTGGGCAAAGGGAAATCATCTTTGTGACTTGCTCTATTTAAATCCCGATAGTCGACACACACTCTGACATTCCCATCCTTTTTTTGAACCGGCACAATGTTAGCCAACCAGATCGGATATTCAACCACTCTGAGAACCTTGGCTTTAATCTGCTTGGTGACTTCCTCCTTTATTTTTAGACTCATATCTGGTTTGAACTTTCTAAGCTACTGCTTTACAGGCGAACACATAGGGTCGGTAGGTAGTTTATGAGCCAATATGGACGTGCTCAAACCGGACATATCATCATAGGACCATGCAAAATATCCTCACACTCCTTCAAGAACCGGATGTACTCTTCTTTCTCTGACAGCGATAGGTGAATGCTTACACGAGTTTTCTTGACTATTTCGTAGTCTCCCAAATTAACGATTTCAGTCTCATCCAAATTGGACTTAGGCTTGTTTTCAAAATTTTCCACTTCTCTGATAATTTTCTCGGGTATTATATCCTCTTCCGGATCCTCTGAATCACTATCCTTATGTTGCGTTGTCTCGTTACATGTCACAGTAGTAGGTTCATCAGGCTAAGTAATAATAACGTTGTTGAGAGAAAATGTAAAGGATAATAATAAATACTAAAACAGCAATCCATTGATAAATATTTGAAACCCCAAACAAATACGGCTCGATGACTCGAGAAATTATTTCAAAACAAATTATGTTCAGAACAAAATATTGAAAATGTCTTAGATGCTCATAAAATTGCTTTTAAAAATAATTGATGCTAACTGCCAGGCTACCCAGGAACTCGACAGGCCCTTGATGGTGCAGCGGTCCAGTTCTTGAGAAGATGCCAGTATGTACGAACCAACCTTTAGGAATGGAAATAATCAAAAGAAATAAAAAGCAAAAGATAATCAAATTAGTAAGAAATATTAAAAGAGTGTTTGCGATATTAAAACATATTTCACGAAGTCATACAATAATTCGCGTCCTAATTTGGGGACCTCATTGTGCCCGAGGTAGGACTAAGCGACACGTAGAGTTGGAGAAAATTGATGCTAATAATTGTGTCATTTCATTAATGCGAAAATAAATCAGATCCTTACTAAAACGACAATAATAAGAAAATTACTAATGGCATTTTCCTTATTACAATCGATATCTAAAACTAAGCTAAAAAGTAGTAAAGAATATTATTTCCTAATCTACTTGGCCCCACAAAGACCTTCTCCATGCTTGGCCTTCTTGGATCCATCAATCAAGTTCCCCAGGTCGCGCATGTCCAATAGTAAGTAAGCCCTTGCTAGATGGCCTCCCTTATTGCCGTCCGTATTCTGACAATCCGGGAGCCTCTTCCTCATCTTCCCCTCAAGTTCCATTAACCCTTTCTCCAAATATTCCAATCTTTGTGTTGATGTAGTAGCAATTTCTTTCCATTCGTTGATTGCTTCCATATCCACTTTGTGTTGTTCCAAAAGCCTAGCTTCAAACTTGAAAACCCTCTTGCGCAGCATCCTATACTTGACTTGTGCTTCAGCGGCGTCATCTATAACCCTATTTTTTAGATTAATCTATGGCTTGATATCTCCTGCTATATCATCTACCAACCATGATGGGTAGAAGTATACATGGCCGGCATGGTACCTGTCTGGCTCGATAGTGTCTTTCTCTACAATGACCTTTGGATTCCACATATGTTGTGCCTCAAACTTGAATGGAATGATGTTCCTTTAAAGTCTGCTTTGTATTGGACCATGTTGGAAACCCGAGGTATAACCTGTTTTCTTCCCACTTGCCTCATTACCCTTATAAGAGCATAAGGATAGATTCCTCTTAACCCGGCCAGCACTAAATGAGTGGTTTCTTTTGACCTGATGATGAACTCGCTGCTAGGGAACCATTCGAACATCCAATGTACCTTTTCGTCAGTCAAATTGCTGAAGAAACGCACCCAGCTCACAGCACTTCCAGGTTGCGCGAACCTATCTGGGATAAATGTTATTCTTTTTGGATGATGGTAGGCTATCTAGTCATTCAATAGTCATCGCATAAGCTCTTGACGATATTCACCTCTCGGGAAATGTTCTAATAACCAAACCTGCAGCAACAGATTACAGCCCTCGAAGTGCCCATACCCCTGCTTGCATCGATCTAGATCTCGGTACATTTCGGCCAAGATCATAGGGATGATAGTGTAAGTTTGTCCCTCAATTCCTTCCATTAGAGTCCTAGTGACCATGGCTAAGCGAGTGTGGATCTTCCCCCCTTTCATTGGAAATATCAGCAACCCCAAGAAACAGACAATGAACACAAAAACTCGACGGTGTGTCCAACCTAAAGAAGTAACGGCAAGTTCATCACGGTGAAGGCGATATGACTTGCTATGCCCATAACATTCATAAAGGAATTCAGATGGTATGTATGACTCCTTCAGACAGAGTAACTCATCATTTTTCTTGAAACCCATCATTTTCAAAAAACCGCGGGGAGTGCGATTTTCTAGTACTAATAAACCCGGACTATCCTATGGTAGCCTAGCGAAGCCTCCTATTTCCTCTAAGAGAGGGGCCATTTCTACATCACCAAAGCGAAAGACAGCTCCTTTCTCATCCCAAAACATAGTAGCGGCCTCAATCAATGCGTTATTTGGTCGAATGTCCAATAAGGAAGGTAAATTTCCGAGGACCCTTTTCACATGATTCTTGTCACTAGGTGTGAGGTTCTTCCACCAATCAAGAAGCAAAGGTGGGATGTTTTGAACCATGCCGAACCGGGGACTTCGTGCCTCATTTTCTGTAAAACAAATAGAGTTAGCCCTTTTCCCTTCCAGGTCTGACTATTTACACATTAATGATCAACATACTGGCACATTTTCTCCAAGTAATGCACATAACGTGATGGTGTCCATTGGGATTATAGAAATCCCGTCGGGCTTTGGACAAGGCTTATCTTAGTGGATTGTCACGCGAAAAATGTTCTAACCTATACTAGGTTTGACATGATGCATGCACAGTTGATATTGGAGCGAGGTTTCTAGAAATGTCTAGACTGGTACTCTCAAGTGGACAACTTGAGAGGGAAAGGCACGAAACCATCGACTGCACCGCTGATCAACTAGTTTACCGCAAATAAACCTTTTCAATCTAAAGGGTAATTTTGGAAGAGCAGGGACACTCATCAAGTGTCGTTATGGTATTAGTTGAGCACGAGTGGAATATGATGTGGAGCATGATTTATGCAGCAATAATAACACGTTGTCAAGTATTTGCATGATAAATATGTGAAAGCAATAAACGTAGTATTAAGATAAAATATAAAGGACGTAAAAAGAAAGAATAAAGAAGAAGTTAGTTCGTGGAATAGAGGGAATATAATAAAGTAAGCAAGGGAGTAAGGGTGGGAGAGAGATGATATAGCTAATAAAGAGCAGTTGAGCAACTAAGGGCGAATAGGGAAAGGGATGTGCATGTTATAATAAATTTAAGCAAATAAAGGTGGAGAAGGGAAGGGATGTGCATGTTATAACGGTTTTAAACAAGTAAAGGTGAACGGGGAAGGGGTGTGCATGTAATAGCAAATCTAACAACTAAAGATGGAAAAGGAATGTGCATTTTATAACAAAGAAAACTAATCCACATAAGCCAAGTTCATTATGGTAAGAGCCTAAGTGTAAATCCCCAGCAGAGTCGTCATGCTATCGCGGCCCCGTTTTTATCGCGAAAAGCGGGCTTCGACACGTGATAACTCCTTTTAGAATGGGAGACAGAATTCTAAAGGAGACGAGTCACCACCTAACGATTTTTAAAGGTGCGTTAGGGTACCTATTAAGCAGATAACTCTGTTTGACTAGTCAACGCCACCAAAGATGGGGTAAGGGCTCAAGTTACCTCAAAGAAAAGGTGTTAGGCACTCCTTGAGATCCATAATTGTGGGTCCCGGCCGAACTTAAGATTATGTAGATTACGATTAAGCTAGGTGATCGAGTAAACAAAGGGAATTCAGAAGTCAAAGAACTTTATTAGAACATGATTAATACAGATGTCAGTGCGAATATAGGGATACAACAATTTAGATCTAATAACAACATACAAAGAGTAGGGGGTCCTAAGTATTTTAGCCTAAAGGATCACCCCGTGCAACATAAATAATACTTAGTAACTCCCTCAAGATGGGATGTTACTCATATTATTCAGCGGGCACAGACTATCATCTCCTGCTACCCGATTACTATGCTAAAGTTATTACCTAAAGCACACTAATTCAATTATAAGTCGTGCCTTATGCGTGCACTACCCGTCCCATACATATGGTCCATGAGGTATTAGACCTCTATTTTGGGTGGTTCTAGACCTCACTTAGGCTACTCAGAAATGTTAAAACTAAGCGACTTACAAAAAAAGCACATTGGACCTCACATATAGGCATTTAAGGGCTCAAGTTAGCCTCCACACTTAAACAACAAATGCACGCAAAACAGGTTTTTCATGTTAGGTAGTTCAGAATTAAGGAACTTAAATCCTTATAGACATGATTTCTATGTGATAAGGCATCAAGGCATGCAAGTAGTTTCAGGAACCAGTGTTGTTAATACACAGGATTATAAAGGGTGTTGCACACTGATTATTGAAATGGCATATTCCTAGTCATTAGTCCTATAGATGTTGCACCTAGGTGATTGTGTAACAAAGACATTGAAATTTATCGAGAGAAATCCAGAATTACTCATGCCATTGATAATGGCCTAAGTGAGCGATGAACAATGTTGATATGGGGAATCATTAACAGTTATTAAGGCAAACAGTGGCATCCTATAGACAGGATTCTAACTATTAGCACTTGGGAACCTGATTTTATTGTTATACTTTAATTTTATAGGGATGTTTTCTAGGTGAACAATGTGATGCAATAACAAATGAAATGATTAGAGTTCTATAGGCATGATCGCTAGTGGATATGCTGCAGCAATGCAAATTAAAGGAAAGTTCAACGGTATTTATTTCCTATGGGCAGGTTTTCTAACAACATGTAGCAACAAGGATAATTGAAGCATTTGAGTTCATGATTTGCTAGTAGACAAGTAGTGCAAGTGTGTGCTTCTCCTAATGGCATGATTTCTATAGTGTGCATAGAGAGTGAACGACATATATAGCAAACATATCATTCATTCCTATAGGCATATTATCTACCCATCGCATATTAATATTAAAATCTAACCCATTCCCTTTTACTAATAACCCCCAATTGTTTATATGAAAATTATTACTGGCCCAATAATGAGTAAAGTAACAATATTACATAACAGTGAACAGGCCCACAGTAGGCCCAAATAAAATAACTAAAAGAGCCACATTCAATACACGATCATGGGTCCATAGAAGAGCCCATCCCAATTCAATGAGCCACAGCACCAAGTGTTGCACCACTTGGAATAACCAATATAAATATACAGTACATGACAGGGAAGTAGAGTATTAGGGACAGTTTTGGAGGTTGAGAGAATGACTAGGACCAAGCCCTAGTGTGTCAGAGTTCACAAGTCCCTCAATTGGAGCCGGAGCAGTGCTCACACTAGGGAGGCCAATAATGGAACCTAGATAGCCTTGGCTTTTAGCCGGCTAAGAATGGGAATTCAAAATATCATAGTAGCAAGTAAGGAGAGTGGACAGAAATTAAGTAATATACCAAATTATGCATACAGTACAACCGGTCAAGCAGGCTAGTAGGTTCAGCAAGGTTTACATAGCAAAGTACCACATAGACAACCTCATAGGACTTAGGAGAAGAAAACAGGTTTGCAAACATACATAGGTTATCATGTATAGATGTATGAAGTTTAACTAGTTGAAACCTAAAGATCCAAATTAAGTTAAGTCTAACCTAATGCCATATTAATCATTATTTAGACATGATGGGGGGACACACATTGTGATAATCACATAAAGGATAGGGTAGCAAATGAACCAAGGCATACTGGAAAACATATTAGCATAGGAGCAAAGTCATAGTTAATAGAAAAGTAGAGTATTTATCTCTTAAAAATCTGGACAGCATGAAACAGGTTTAAAGCAGACTTTAAAGAAGCATTTTATAGAGTTGGGACTAATACACAAAGGGCAATCCAGTATACACAGGACTTAGCACTAAAAGATTCATTCAAGTAGGGATGGTTCCCATAGAGTTATGGTAGCTCCAAAAACAAAGTATGAAGAAATTTTGTAACTAACAACATACAATCACAGTAGTCAGGCTCATATTAAAATAGACTTTCATTGAAGTTCAAAACTAAACACGCTAAGATGCCAAATGATATAGAACTCATTTCAAAAGACAAGAAATCACAGAATGCAAATCATAGTGAAGAATACGTATTAGTATAACACAACAGTAAACTATCCCATGTATTTACTTATCGCCAAATGACCTCAGAGTATTGAACGTTATCATGCTCATGTAATTCAAACATATATGCAGAAAGAAAGAAAGAAATTGAACATTGCAAAGGTTTAAAACACTAACCAGTAGCAGAATCAAAAGGTTAAAGAGCGTAATAGCAAAAACCACATGTCCCCGATGCTTCAGAGTTCACAAGAGCCTCGAGCATGGGCTTTGAGTAGTGCTTGCACCGAAGGAGGTTGTTTAATGGCCTTGGCTTTCAGCTGGCTCCGAATTCATTAATTTTAGAGAGTGTTCGAGTATAACAGTGAGTGAGTGAGTGAGATAGGAGAGTAGTGAGAACAGTAGCAGGGATTAGGAGATTCAAAAAGGTCCCTTTAAGGGGTTTTAGGGGAGGGGTTTATATAGTAGCAGATTAAACACATAAAATAGGGAAACATGGTAAATTAAACACAGAATAAGGAAAACAGGACATGACAGAATCAATTAGGAACAATTTTTGGGAAAGTAACACATAGAATAAGGAAATACAATAGGTTGAACAGAGAATAAGGAAAATATAGCAAACAAGAATAAATTAGAGTTAGTCTTAGGGCAGGTAACCCATAAAATAAGGAGGTAAAGTAGATTAAACAAAAAATAAGGAAAATATCAGTCAAACACAAGAAAGGGAAGAATATCAATCGAAAATCAGTAAAGAAAAAGGGAAAATCTCAAACCCTAGTTGGGACTGACGACTTGAATCGAATCAAAATGCAAGAATCGTTCAATATAACATGTATGTGGACGAACGATCGTCCAGATCTTCATAGAATCAAAGTAAATCGGCTCGTTCTTGAGAAGTAGTTCTTGCCAAAAATAGTACAAGAACTAAGTAATAACATAAACATGTGTATAATAATAGAGTATCACAAAATAGGTAAGTAGATCATGGATTGATTTCATGTTTGAGTCGGAATCGTAGAGGGTTAGGGTTACGACGGCTAGGGTTTAACAGAGCAGAAGAGAGGTGAGAGGTTAATGAGGCAGTTGGGTAAAGGGGAAAATGGGTTAGGGTTTTGTGTGAAGGGGGTAATTAAAAGGGGTTAGGTTATTGTGGGTCGTTGATCACTCGAGATCAACAGCCAGGGTAGTAAGGGGATAGGGCGGGTTATTTAGAGTGGGTTGCCGGGTAATTTAAAAGGGGTAATTTGGTTTTGGGCTTGGGGTAATTGGGCTAAGGTTTGGGTGGTTTTGGGTCCGAAAATAGGTAAGAAATTAGGCTATTATTTAAATACCCCAAAATTTATCAAAATAATTTATAAAAAATACTTAATAAATGAATGAAAATATTATTTATGCACTGCAATGCTTAAAATAATAACTTTGTATTATAAAAATATAAATATGCTATTTTGACATAAATAATATAAAATAAAGATCCTTAATGTATGAATATAGGCCATTATTGCAAAATTGGATAAATAGCTTAGAAATATTACCGTAATTATATGGAATGAAATAAAATATTTGAAACATATATTATAGGTCAAAATAGTTATTTTAGGTAAGTAAGTCATCACAAAATAATTTAAAAGGATAATTACTAGATATTTCTATATAATTTAAATAGAAGAAAAATTAATTTAAAGCTCTAAAAATTATGAAAAATTATAGAAAATGCTTGTATAGGTTTGTATACTATATAATGATGCAAATATGCTATTTTAAAAGTGTATATATATATATATATANGTATAGGTTTGTATACTAAATAATGATGCAAATATGCTATTTTAAAAGTGTATATATATATATATATATATATATATATATATATATATATGAAAAATATGAGAGCAAAATTGGGCATCAACAGCATGTACCATATTTGGCTCCTCACCTTCACTTGGACCTCCAAAAGGAAATTAGAGGTTAGTCTTAGGAACCCAAACTAGTTTGGGTCCCTTTCTATAGGCAAAAGGATGAATCAGATTCTTTTTAGCCTAGCTTGGTAGCCTATTTTTCCCTTGAACAAATTCTTTGTTCTTTTCGCTTGCCTTTTCTTTTGCATTGCATTCACTTTTATAGTGACCTGTTTTACCACAGTGAGTACAAATCTTGTTCTCAGGAAGTGTAAGGTACTTGCTTTTGGGATCCCATTTAGGTGGCATATTCTCAAAGCCAAGTCATCTTCTATTGCTACTATGATGTTCCTGTAGTCATGAAAGTGCATCGGAGGACCTGTTCCATTTACAAGTTCTGTCTAGTTCATGCTTGACTTTGCCTAGATCCTCTCTCAAAATTCTAACCTGCTTATCATTCTTATATAACTCATCTTTTAGTTTACCTACATTTTCTTCTAGAGTGAGTTGTGTGCAATCAACTGTCTTCTTACTTGTTCCTAATTTTAGTTTTAGGTTTTAGATCTAAGTTCTAGGATATTTGATTCAAATGCGTGAACCTGGTTCTTTAATGCAGTACTTTTACTTATAGTATCACTAACCCTAAGTTCTAGGTTCTTACACTTTACTTTCAAAATCACACATTCCTTAGACAGCTGTTTGTTTTCATTGTTTACATCCTCGAATTCATCAATGAAATCTAGAAGTAATTCAGATAGCCTTTCTTTAGACAAAAATTTAATCTTGTCTTTGAGATGAATTACACTTACCTCAGATTCCTCATCAGATTTTCCAATGGCCATAAGTGCTTGTTCATCTCCAACTTCATCATCTGAGCTTTCTCCTAAAGCAGCAACCATAGCCTTTGTTGATCCTTTGTTCTTCTTGGGTTGAACCTGTTCCTTCTTTCTGTTTCTTCGTTCAGCTCTATCCTTCTTCCATTCAATTTCCCATTGAGGGCAGTTCTTGATATGGTGATCAGTCTTACCACACTTGTAGCATTCCTCATTAGTTTGCCTTTCAGAAACCTTTGGTTTGTTGTAGCTTCCACTTCTTGAAGGACCCTTTCCTCTCTTTAGATTCTTTTTGAAGTCCTTTGTGATCATAGCCATTTCATCATCTTCTAGATCAGAANCTATTTTAAAAGTGTATATATATATATATATATATATATATATATATATATATATATGAAAAATATGAGAGCAAAATTGGGCATCAACAGCATGTACCATATTTGGCTCCTCACCTTCACTTGGACCTCCAAAAGGAAATTAGAGGTTAGTCTTAGGAACCCAAACTAGTTTGGGTCCCTTTCTATAGGCAAAAGGATGAATCAGATTCTTTTTAGCCTAGCTTGGTAGCCTATTTTTCCCTTGAACAAATTCTTTGTTCTTTTCGCTTGCCTTTTCTTTTGCATTGCATTCACTTTTATAGTGACCTGTTTTACCACAGTGAGTACAAATCTTGTTCTCAGGAAGTGTAAGGTACTTGCTTTTGGGATCCCATTTAGGTGGCATATTCTCAAAGCCAAGTCATCTTCTATTGCTACTATGATGTTCCTGTAGTCATGAAAGTGCATCGGAGGACCTGTTCCATTTACAAGTTCTGTCTAGTTCATGCTTGACTTTGCCTAGATCCTCTCTCAAAATTCTAACCTGCTTATCATTCTTATATAACTCATCTTTTAGTTTACCTACATTTTCTTCTAGAGTGAGTTGTGTGCAATCAACTGTCTTCTTACTTGTTCCTAATTTTAGTTTTAGGTTTTAGATCTAAGTTCTAGGATATTTGATTCAAATGCGTGAACCTGGTTCTTTAATGCAGTACTTTTACTTATAGTATCACTAACCCTAAGTTCTAGGTTCTTACACTTTACTTTCAAAATCACACATTCCTTAGACAGCTGTTTGTTTTCATTGTTTACATCCTCGAATTCATCAATGAAATCTAGAAGTAATTCAGATAGCCTTTCTTTAGACAAAAATTTAATCTTGTCTTTGAGATGAATTACACTTACCTCAGATTCCTCATCAGATTTTCCAATGGCCATAAGTGCTTGTTCATCTCCAACTTCATCATCTGAGCTTTCTCCTAAAGCAGCAACCATAGCCTTTGTTGATCCTTTGTTCTTCTTGGGTTGAACCTGTTCCTTCTTTCTGTTTCTTCGTTCAGCTCTATCCTTCTTCCATTCAATTTCCCATTGAGGGCAGTTCTTGATATGGTGATCAGTCTTACCACACTTGTAGCATTCCTCATTAGTTTGCCTTTCAGAAACCTTTGGTTTGTTGTAGCTTCCACTTCTTGAAGGACCCTTTCCTCTCTTTAGATTCTTTTTGAAGTCCTTTGTGATCATAGCCATTTCATCATCTTCTAGATCAGAACCTTCAGTGACTCTGAGTGCCAGGCTCCTTTCCTTCTTGGGTACATCCATCTTCATGGTTTACCTTCTAAGTTCATAAGCAGTGAGATTTTCAATTAGCTCATCCAACCTAAGAGTAGCAATGTTTTTTGATTCCTGAATGGCAGTGATTTTGCTATCCCAAGTAACTGGCAGAACCCTTGTCAAAATCTTCTCAACTTTGTCTTCTTCAGAAATAATCCTTCCAAGAGACTTAAGTTTATTTGTTAGTATGGTGAACCTTGTATACATCTCTTGGATGGTTTCCCCTTATTTCATGGTGAAATTCTCATATTGAGAATATAGTAGTGTTCCTCTGGACCTCTTCACTTGAGGTGTTCCTTCATGGGCCACTTACAAAGTGTCCCGGATTTTATTAGCAGTGGTACAGCTTTAGATTCTACTGTACTCATCTGGATCGAGTCCACAAACAAGTCATTTCTTGGCTTTAGCATTCTTCTCTCATTTTCTCAAGTCGTCAGCAGTGCAGTCAGCTCTTGTCTTTGTCACCTCTTCTCCTTCGGTATTTATCTTCATAGTAGCCAGTGGACTATCTGTGACAATGTCCCATAGCTCATAGTCTTCTCCTATGATGTGATCTCTCATCCTATTTTTTCACCAAGAGTAATACTGTCGTTGAAGAGTGGTGGCCTAGCAGTGGATTGCCCTTCCCAGTTTCCAGGTGGTGCACTCATCTTGATCTTCTCCTAAGGTGTTAGCCTCTTCAAGGATAACCCGCGCTGATACCAATTGATATTTTAACTTCAATACCACACAAAGGATGGTGATTTGTGTGGTGTCTATTTTTTCGCTTAAACTGATTATAGAAGGATCTGGTTCTTCTAAGTATTTCTTAACCTACCATTGCTGAAATAGTAAATGCGAAAAGTAAAGAACACAAATATTTTACGTGGAAAACACCTGGCTCAAAAGGTGAAAAAAACACGACCTACTTTCCGGTAGGATTTTTCCAAACTCTCCACTAAATCACTAAAAACCACGACCTACTTTTCAGTAAGATTTTCCCAAACTCTCCACTAAATCACTGAGCCAAAAACTGCATTTACAAAACACCTTTGTAAACCTAGGATCAACTCTAATCCCGTTGTGGCAACCAACCTCTAACTATTGCGACAACTTCAAGTTAACTCTAACTTGAATACTCTGAGTACCTATTACAATTGCCTCTAGATAAAGCTGAAAGGTACAATATGAAAACACCTACTACAATTGAACTAGAATAAAAGACAGACACTTGGAGCTGGTTCTTCCATCTGGTTCATGTAGCTTCAGGTTTGCACACTTGAATCACACACGAATTGCTTGCAAAATGTCTTGCTATTTTGCTCTCAATTCACGTTTAACTTCTGCTTTTGTGCATCACAGTTGATTGAGAACATCATGAGATTTATAGAGTTAGTAGAGTAGAAAATAACTAGAGTTCTAATGCTACTTTTCCTTGGTGGAAGAGTTCTAGTTGATCTCAACTTCTAACTCCTCCCGTATCTTGAATAGTGTTTTCTTTGATTAATGAGTCTTTGTCCTTATCAGTTATGCAACATTTTCGATTAGGACATATCAATTTTACCATGTTAAGATTATCTCTTTCACGTACCTCCCACATATTCGAATCTGCCCGTGTCTATGCACACAAGGGATGGACCTGGTTTATGCCTGAACTTTCTTTGTCAATCTTCAAAATTAAACTTCACTTGGGCCAACAAAAACACTTGTAAATCTTTTTTACATATAAGGGTATATAGGCATACAGAGTAAAAAGCTATAATTTCATGAGTGCAATAGTGCGTACGTACTGTAATAAGAAACCTAAAGGTTGATGAGTCAGACCCATCAAATTTAAATTTGAATCACTTCATATATAGTTAAGTGTATACTATAGGTGAAATCTTATACTATTAATACATCATGTCTATATAGCTCAAATGCTTCTTATAAGATCTCTATGCGTGTAGCCAGCCATAGAGATTTATATATACACAGAGAGGATCTTCGTGAAAGAGAACTCGAAAATAAAGAAGAGTGAAGTAGGGAACAATACTATTAGGGTTGGAGTTAAAAGCTTGGAAGAGGCAAATTAAAGTTCTGAAGCATTATTAGAAGGCAAGTTAATGCTGCTATTGTTGTTGCTGTGCTGTTGCTGTTGATATTGGAAAGTGAGAAGCCAAGCCAGTTCTCAGAAGAAGAATCTATATCCATTATCGTCGGTGAACGTGAAAGACTTTCTTTTTTCTTTGGGAAACAGCGCTATGCTTACTAAACAGTAAACACGGCCTGCTCTAGTTATTTTGTTTTCGCAAGAACTGATTGAAGATTTAACTTAGAATGGAAATTACACGCTTAAATCTATGTGAAAGAGTAAGGCATTAATATAGAGATATTATCTGTGTTACATAGAGTAGATGGGTAGACATAGAGAGAGAGAGATAACTATGCACGAGAACCGAGGCGTCTCTCTTACTAAATGGTTGAAAGATAATAATTTCTGTTCATATTTATTTAATTTGTTAAGGTGAGATTAGAGAGCTTTTTTCACATTGATTAACGTTGAAAGAGAAAGTAAAACAGGGGACACTTTGCCAGTTATTTTATAGAGCGAATTTTCTACATGAATTAGTCGAGATAATATATAGAATAATCAAGACTGAGGATTACTACTTGTAGATGGTAGACAATATTATCTACGGCAAAGGACCAAATATAATCCTCTATTTTCGAAAATGATCTAAAAATACTACTCGTTATATTATTGGGTTATCTATACTCCTGCAGCCATACTTTGGGTTCAAATATACCCCTCATTTAAACGGAAGAATACGTGTCATCGTCCTGTTGGTCAATTCTAAATATCTCCTAATTAATTAAAAAGACTGATTACCCATACCCGAAAAATAAATTTTTAAAGGAATATTTTTTTTGTAAAAACTGGAAAAAACTGAAATTATTTTTACTAAAAACTGAAAAAAATAAAAATATTTTTTTTTTAGTTTTTACAAAAAAACTGCTTTAGAAAAAACAGAAAAATATTTTCTAAAACAATGTTTTTGTAAAAACTGAAAAAAGAAGAAGCTGAAAATCAATTTTCTAAAGCAATTTTTTTGTACAAATTGGAAAAAAACTGATTGTTTTTTACTAAAAAAGGAAAAAAACGAAAATATTTTTTTCCCCAGGTTTTACAAAAAAACTGATTTAAAAAAAGCTGAAAATATTTTCTAAAACAATATTTTTATAAAAACTAAATAAAAACTAAAAAATAATTTTCTAAAGCAATATTTTTGTAAAAACTGAAAAAAAATATATTTTCTTTTTTTCAGTTTTTAGTTAAAAATATTTCAGTTTTTTCCAGTTTTTAATTGCTTTAGAAAATTGCTTTTCAGTTTTTTTTCCAGTTTATACAAAAATATTGTTTTAGAAAATATTTTTCAGTTTTTTAAAGCAGTTTTTTTGTACTGAAAAAACAAAATATTTTCGTTTTTTTTCAGTTTTTAGTAAAAATTTTATTTTAATTTTTTTGCAATTTTTACAAAGAGAATTATTTTTCGGCTATGGATAATGAGTCTTTTTAATTAATTAGGAGATATTTAGAATTGACCAACAGGACGATGACACGTGTCCCTCCGTTTAAATGAGGGGTATATTTGAACCCAAAGTATGACCGCAGGGTATAGATAACTCAATAGTATAACGAAGGGTATTCTTAAATTATTTTCGAAAGTAGATGAGTGTATTTGGCCCTTTGCCGTATTATCTAAATAGAAAGAAAAGAAAATTAAAGTTAAGTAGAATATAATGATCTCTGAAGTATTGTTTCATCACAATCCTCCTGTTAGTATCAGAGTTTTGCTACGTCACTTTAATCGAGTTCAATCTCATGAGATTTTGGGCATAAGTTTGTCCAGCAATTGCGTTCTTTCTAGTTTAGAAATACTACATCAGATACGAACGACGAAAGAATGAAATTATAATAAACAAAAGACACGAATATTTTGGATTTACACTGATTAACTATCGCTAATTATGCTCATAGTTCGAGGAAAGAAAATATTAGCGCGATCTATGAAACTAAAAGATGGTATTTATAACATATTATATATAGTTGAAAATCTAATCTATCCTGATCTTGTCAACAATCGCTTGAAGATAAGTTGAATTAATGTCTATATATCATGCATGTTAATGACATGACAAATTAGTTCTGATCTAAAGTTGAATGTGCTAAACAGAATAATCCGTTTTCTGTTATGAAAATTATTATATTGTGGATGTCCATTTATTACTCCGCTATAGATAATCTTCCTGAAGAAGATTATCCATTTAGTACTCTGTTGAAATTTATCTACAAGCAGCTGATGCAGGCAGGTTGCAAGCAGCTCAATGAAATAATTTGCAGCAGCCTCATATTAAAGAGGTAGGTTGCAAGC
This sequence comes from Nicotiana otophora, assembly GCA_000715115.1. Taxonomy (NCBI): domain Eukaryota; kingdom Viridiplantae; phylum Streptophyta; class Magnoliopsida; order Solanales; family Solanaceae; genus Nicotiana; species Nicotiana otophora. The sequence goes on along the minus strand of AWOL01S0009739.1, from coordinate 65,923 downwards.
AGCTCATGCAGACAGCTTACAAGCAGCTAAAGAAAAGTCTTGCAGCTGCTTCCTGAAAAGCCTCGCAGTTGCTTCCTTTCTTCTATAAATAGAGGAGTTTTCAGTTCATTATGTACATAAGCTTGAAGTTTGAATAATATATCAATCTCTCTCTATACTTGTCTTCGGTTTATTCACTTTACAGTTTTTATTTTATAACACGTTATCAGCACGAGACTCTACCATCTCGAGCAAATACTTTGAAAGTATCACAGGTACGAACTTTCTTTTTCTAAATAATGTCAAGTCTTTCTAAACTTGAATTTGTAGCCCTGGATATATCGGACAAAAGCTATATGTCTTGGGTGCTTGATGTTGAAATTCATCTTGATGCGATAGGTCTGGCAGACACCATCAAGGACAAAAATCAGGCATCAAACCAAAACCGTGCCAAAGCAATGATATTCATACGCCATCACCTTAATGAGGGCCTGAAAATAAAATATCTTACTATTAAAGATCCAGTCATACTGTGGGATAATTTGAAAGATAGATATGACCACCTGAAGATGGTCGTTCTTCCACATGCACGATATGATTGGACTCATTTAAGGCTACGAGATTTTAAATCTATGAGTGAGTATAATTCTGCTATGTTCAGAATTATTTTCCAATTAAAATTATGTGGTGATAATATTACTGATCATGATATGTTGGAGAAAACTTTCACTAATTTTTATGCCTCGAATACGCTAATGCAGCTGCAATATCGAAAGATGGGATTCAAAAAGTATTCTGAACTTATCTCACATCTTCTTGTAGCCGAGCAACATAATGGGCTATTAATGAAAAATCATGAAAGTCGACCTACTCGTTCTTGTCTATTCCCTAAAGTGAATAAGACGAACTTCCACCAAGCTAAGCGTGAAAGAGGACATGGCCCCAATCGTGGTTGTGGACATAGTCGGGGAAGAAACACTAATCATGGTAATAATAATGCACCAAAGAACCATCCTCACCACCAACAGTGGAAAAGAAAGGAACAAAAGCATGAAGAAGCGGTACAAGCAGCAAACGCAAAAAATGCATGCTATAGATGTGGAGGAAAAGGGCACTGGTCACGTACATGTCGTACGTCAAAGCACCTGGTTGAGTTGTTCCAAGCCTCCCTGAAGAAGACTGAGAAAAATGTTGAAGCAAATTTTATTTCTGAAATTAATTTAGACTTCATGCATTTGGATGTAGCTGATTACTTTGCACTCCCGGAAGGAGAAACAAGTCATGTGATCGGT
>AWOL01S0009739.1:15023-36821 GCA_000715115.1 Nicotiana otophora | reverse complement strand
TAAGATTAAAATAATATTTAAGTAACAAAAAAAAAAAAAAAACCGACAAAATCGAACCAATCCAAACCTATATAGTTGGTTTGGTTTGGTTTTGATAAAAACCGAACCAACCTGGTCCATGTACACCCCTAACCACAATTATGGTAGGTGCCATGGTCCAAGTGCTTACTGCAAGACCCTAGGCCCAGTATCGAGTCTCTCTTACGTAAATTTTACCAAAGCTTAGTTTGCTTTTCATTGTTCCCTCGTTTTAAGATTTTTCTTTTCCTTTTTTTCCCTTAATTTCTTATTTTCATCTTTTTATTCTCTCTCTATACATTTCCATTTTTACTAGTTATTTAGATTATAAAAGTATATTTATTTCTGTTTTCCTTTTCTATATCTCAATTTTGAAATTTTAATATGTTTTTAATCATTTTTCTTTTGATCTAGTTAATGTTAATTTTTCCTTGAAGGACCAAACATTTTTAGTTTAGTTATTACTTATGTATTTATGCACCAAAAAATCTTATAAAGTGAATAAAATTAATTAAAAAATGAATCGAACCAAACCGAGTTAATTCAAAACTCTAGCCAAATGTACACCCTAATTCGACCTCCTTGACTAAAGGTAAATTTATTTTAAAAATAATGACACTCGCAACTATCAAATCCTGGATCCGTCTCTCAGATGTAGGAGCGCAAAGGGATTGCATACAGGAGTAGGGAAATTTAGAGATTTTTTAAATTTTAGGATTAGAGTAAAGCACTTGTATTAGCATTTGGGAAAAGGTCCAAGTATGTCGTTGTATTCAATTTATTTTATGTTTATCCTCTTTACTTTTGATCTTTACTCTCGCACTACTAAAAATATAACGACCAGGCCGGTCGTTTTGAGTATTATAACCCCGTTCCCTCATTTACTGCTCAATTTATGCCTTACAGTTTATTTATGACTTATCGGGTTAGTTGGTTCGGGTCCGGAAGGATTTCGGAGTGAAATGAGACATTTAGTCTCATAATTGAAAACTTAAGTTAAAATAGTGATCGGATGTCGACTTATGTGTAAACGACCCTGGAATAGAGTTTTAATGATTCCAATAGCTCTGTATGATGATTTTGGACTTAAGAACATATCCGAAAAATTATTTGGAGGTCCGTAGTGAAATTAGGCTTGAAATGCCGAAAGTTGAATGTTTGAGAAGTTTGACCGGGGGTTTGACTTTTTGATATCGAGGTCGGAATCCGATTATGGAAATTAGAATAACTTCATTATGTCATTTATGACTTGTGTGCAAAATTTGAGGTCAATCGGACTTGATTCGATAAGTTTCGGCATCAAATGTAGAAGTTGGAAATTTCATAAGACTAAAGTTTCAAGTGAGTTCGCACATGACCTAAATTCAAATGAGTATAGCTCCCGTGATATGAAGTTTTATATGGTGTATTACCTATCAAATGAAAGATCTTTGAGTCTAGTTTCTAACGCTTCAAACCGTTTATCATTTGGACATTCCTCCAAGAGGTTATGACCAAATTACTAAAGGCTGGAAAATACAATTTTGCGACCAGTTATGCGATCACAAAATAGTTATGCGACCACAAAACGGCTTCTGCGACCGCAAACTGGTCGCAGAATGGATCAGAAGAGCCCAGTTCTGAGCACCGATTTTACGATCAATTTTGCGGCACGCATACCCATTCTGCGGTCCATTATGCGACCGCAGACCTGCTTTCGAAGGGTTAATTTTTCTATTTTTATAACCCGGCCTTATTTTGATAAATAGGCTTTAGGACTCATTTTAGAGCAAAAATCTGACATTTTTAGAGAGAAGAGAGAGTGTTCTAGAGAGAGGAAGAAGCTCAAGTGCTTTTTTCATCAAGATCTTGTTCAAGCTTTGAAATCCAACAAGGAAATATCACAAGATCTTCACCCAAGAGGTAAGTTTCTAACCCCTAGTCTTCAATTTCGAGTTTGGGTAAAGATGGGTGATTAAGAGTATGATTCTTGGGTGTAATAGTATTATTTATACATATCAATAAGGTTTATGGAAAGTCTTGAGTTCAAATGGATAAAGATTGGGTTGAAAATGGTAGAAATCTTCAATGATTTTAATTGAAAATTTGAGGGTCGAGTTGATGTCGGAATTTGGTGAAATTTATATAGTTGGACTCGTGGTTGGATGGGCGTTCAAATTTTATAACTTTTTTCGGGTTCCGAGATGTGGGTCCCACGGATGATTTTTGAGTGTAATTTCGGATTTTTATAGAAAAATTAGTATTTTGATATGGAATAAATTCCTATAATTTGGGTTGACTGAATCAAATTAATTGTGACTAGATTCGAGCCATTCAGAAGTTGTTACGCGCAGAATAGAATTTATGAAAGCATTGTTTAGCTTGCTCGACATTGGATTCGGCTTGTTCGAGGTAAGTAACTCTTCTAATCTTGGAGCTGAGGGTTTGAACCCTAAATATACGTATTATGTGAATTGTTTGGAGGTGAGGCACATGCTAGGTGACGGGCGTGTGGGCATGCACCGTAGGAATTGTGACTTGGTCAAATTCCATGGAACTATATAGTTGTATAATATGTTGATATTTGTACATTCTCTACGTGTTAGAGAAAATTGAGTTGAAACTCGTATTAAAAATCATGCTTAGGCATATGTTGTTATTGTTGGTACCCATTGGGGTCATTTTTGTGGTTGAATAATATGTTCAAATTGTAATTTTTCACTCAGTCATGTTTATTCATTTCATATCATACCTCAGTCTCTCTTATTCATTATTGATGCATCATATCATTGTTGTTGGGCTGCTTATCATGATTTCTAAGAGCCCGAGAGACTGGAGAGGTTGATGACTGAGTGAGGCCGAGGGCGTAATTATGAGGATATTTATGGATCGGGCTGCACGCCGCATCATGTTTTGTTGATTTATGCCATGATCGGCTTTATATAGCGCTTGGGATGAAGGAGCCCCACCGGAGTCTGTACACACCCCCAATGAGCGCAGGTACCTACTGAGTATGAGTGCCAAGTGCGAGTGCCGAGTGCGAGTGCTGAGTGATTTGGGAGGATTGAGTGACTGTGAGGCATGAGTGACTGTGAGGACTGAGTGATTGGGAGGACTGAGTGAAATGATACTCTGAGAGTATGCATATGATTTTATCACTGAGTTGCATCGCATTGACATGCACACATGACATATAGGCATAGAGATGGATTTTTTCTGATGTTGTACAGTATCACATCATTCATGATTTCTCACACATGTTGACAGATGGACATAGTGATGCAATTGTTTTATACGGGTTATTTGGAAAAAAATTAAAAATCTATTTATTATTGAAAGGATTTGGGAAAAATCACAGTTTTCAGACTTACTCATATCTTGGTGATTTTAGTGAAAAGAATTGAGTTTTACTATTATATTTGAAAAGAAAAATATTTATTTATTCGGAACTGTGAACGAACTGAGCACTTTATTATTGAGTTATTCATTGTGCTGCCTCAATTTTGTTGTTATGAGATTTGTTTTCTAGATATTGTTGTGGACTATTGGTTTTGGACCCGACCTTGGTAAAAGCTCGTCACTGCTTTTAACCTAAGGTTAGGTTTGTTACTTACTCAGTAAATGGGGTCGGTTATACTGATACTATACTTATGCAGATAACGTGCAGATGTTGGCTGTTGTTGTTATTGTGCTCGATGGTTGCCAGATTTGAAGATGTACCTGCGTTCCTATTGTAGCTGCCTCTTATTCATGGTAGCCTTAGATTTATAAAAAGCTTTGTTTATGTACTATTCAAATAGACTATGTATTTATTTCATCTCCGCTTTGTAAACTCTATTCTTAGAAGCTCATGATTTGTACTACCAGTTCTTGGGGAAAAGTATTGGTTTTAGATATTTTTTTTAAATTAATTGCCTCGTTAATTTCATTGAAATCAGATAGTTGGTAATTGGCTTACCTAACGGGTTGGGTTAGGTGCCATCACAACTAGTTAAATTTTGGACCGTGATAAAAAAATGCCAAAAAGTGTCCACAAAAACCAACCAAAATCGGTCGGAATCTAACAACAAACGATCGATTTCCGACCATTTCCAATTGGCCGATAAAATAATAGTTGCAAACGGGGAGCAACCATCCGATGAGTCCACCGCCGTATAACATACTAGAAATACTCATATGAATCAGTATCATAGCTTAGAAGAAGATATTTTACCTTGTTGGTAGAACTCTAGAAGTTCTTCAGTTGAATTTACTAAGAGGAGGACCTTGCTTCTAAAACCCAAAGATGAATTGAGGTGAGATTCATGTCTTTGATAATTATTTAAGCTAGAGTAGTAGTTGAAACACTTATATTGATATTGGAGGGTGAGAGAAGAGGAAAAAATGGAGAGATTATGCCCCAAAAATTTTAGCGGTTAGACTGGTTATTGACCCGCTAATTTGTTAAACTTAACCCCTCTTGACTCAATCCATCTCAACTCATTTAAAGTTAAGACAATTTTTAGCCCAAATTGATTCATGAATAACTTTACCAAAATATCTTTAAAATAAAAAATTTTCATTTGATATGTTATATACGACTATAACAAAAGAAAAAAAATCTTATTTACTAATTATGCAATTCATAAGACTAACACATATTAAGTGAAGCTTGAAAAGAATTGGGCGGGTTGAACTATGACCCTGATTTTAACTCATCTTGACCTAACACATCTTAGCCCAAATAACAATAACAGTGTTCTCTGCACCCATCTCATTCTAGCAGAATCAACATTACCAACAGTGTTAGCACCAAACCAAAAATTTAAACTTAAGCCAAAAAAGAAAAAACTTAAACCCTCGCAAAATTAAAATACACTTGGCACTTAAACATTAACAATTGATGAAAACATAGATCAAAGGTACGTCGTGTTGCATTTATTGATTTTGGTGCAAAGTGGTTAAAAGTTTTGTGCCTCTTGGGTTATCCAGTTTAGCTTTGTAATAAAGGGATCTAAGGATGTAGGTCAATTGACCAATGCTCTCAATAAAAGACATGGTTATCGTTTGACTAATAAATGAAGGAAAAAAACATTGAGCTCCCTAAGGGGCTTCAACTGGGTTGCTCCACTACTAGGTCTGCCAAAAGCACCATTGCCATTGTGGAGATTTTGAAAGACGAAAGATCTGTTTACCCATTGTGGAGATTTTGAAAGACGAAAGATCTGTTTACCCCCATCCATGGGTAATTCCTTACATCAAAACAGGAGTGGCAAAAAACACAAAAACCTTCTCACAGACTTTAGTTCGTTCAAAGTCAACTCCAACATGAATCTAGACCTGACAGAAATCAGTTACTAAAACTAGATATATTTGACGAGGGCAAGCTTAACTATAATGCATGACCTTTCTCACAGACTTTAGTTCGTTCAAAGTCAACTCCAACATGAATCTAGACCTGACAGAAATCAGTTACTAAAAGTAGATATATTTGACGAGGGCAAGCTTAACTATAATGCATGACCTTTCCCCTGATTCCCTGAGCATGGGCAAGCTTTAAGCACTTGTTGACTTGTAATGACATTCATCGATGGTAGAGTAAGCCAGCCCTTCCGATTCAAGAGATGCTATTGCTTCCCTATCAAGATTCAAAAAAGATTAAGGTTATAAAGAAGGCACTTGTTACAATCTGCATGCAAATGAAAATGAGGAACAAAATTGTCCTTTATCTTTTTGTTTGATAGATAAAGAGATATACTTGATTTTCTCCAGAGGAACTTTAAGTTGTTGAGCAATTTCATTCCAGTGGATCCCTTTCTCCTGTGAACTGAACATGGATAAATGATAAGATTTTGCATCTAGAGCTAGGAAACATGATCAACTCAAACGAAAATGAAAGTAGTTCTTCAAAAGACCCCTTCTACAATATTTCAGCATGGTATTAAAAGCAGTTGAGGGCTACATGTTGCAGAATTACTCAGACGCCAACTACATGTTCCACAAAAAGGCAAAATTGGTATGAGCCGGTTATGTTTTAACTAACATCGAACAAACTCTAGGAAATGATATTTATCTTGATTTCCAAATGAAGCATGGAAATCTTGCTTTTTTTGCTAGTTTGATGGAAGATTTACCATATTTCAATGTGTTTCTTCCTTAAGGGCATAATTATTGTGATTCCCTCCACTATACATATCACTTACTCCTACAAATAGAGAAGAGTGTTTTTATTTTTGATATCCATATGAAAACATTCCAATCGTCCTTAAATTTTAATTGCTACAAATACACATACCAATCAAGCGCTGAAAATTACCTCCACAAATGGTTCTCATCAAAGAACATTTTCCAGATAGTAGTTTCGGAAAAACGTTATATGTGCAATCAAATTTATAACCGTGGTGTCTGGTCCAACTTTAGCCAGGGGCAGATTTTGGCTAAAGTATGATGCATGTGAACCCATGGTATTTCCTCCAAAATGGGTATTTTATGTATATATTTCCTAGAATTGATCTTATTTGTTGGCCCCTGTGCTCCAAAATGGTTGAATGGTGCATTTGGTTATATATTGAGTTATATCTACCCAAAGGAAGAGGGATCAGTTCCCCCTAAATATTCTTTTTTCTTCTTAGTGGTGCACCATGTTATAAAAATCCTAGATCCGCCTCTGACTTGAGCGCACATCGACTAATTCCATGAGATACTTGCTACCTCCCACAAGCACAACCAAATAGGATTCACATTTTTCAGTAAATATTTGGCTTAAAAAGGCAAGTAGCGTCAAATCAAATGCCTTCAGCACGTTGAGGCAGTAGTTTCAAAGTCGCTGACCTCTTTTCTACTTTTCCTTTCTTTCAGAACTATAACTTTTCGGAATTAATTGCTCTGAACAAAATATAATTATCCCATAAAGTTTACTAAAATATTCTCAGGTCATGTCTTCATTGCAAAATATGAACATAGATAAATCATGGTGTGTTCAGTGTCTGCTCAAAGAGGATTTAGATTTGAGCTGTAGTGTGTATATGCGTCTATACATATGCATGTATGTGTGTATGGAGAGGAAACCAAAACCAAAAATGATAGATTCTCTTGAAAACTAGACTATGTAATTTAGAAAGAATACTATTCATAATCAATAAAATTTGCTCTTCTGAAATAGTTTATCAACCAAAGAGAAGCTATGAGCATCATGAATCAGTGATATGATTAACAGCATATTAAACAACTTACAGTGATGACGGCTGTTCCAAATAATCCATCACTGCCTTCTCTATGCCCTTAAGCCCATCGATGCTCAAATGCCCAGACAACTGAAAGAAATAATGGATGAAGCAGATAATCAAACATAATCATCTGTGCATGATGCATAGTAGAATAGCAATCTGGAACCATTACTGCATAGTCCAATACTAACCTGACTGGAATTGAATCCACTTGAAGGGGCACTAACTGCTGCAGGGACATCAGTTTGACCGGGAGTGGAGACAGAGAGACCGCTCTGTATTAGAGAAAAGCGTAAAAGTTATTCTACAAGTGGGGCTGTAGAAGGAATAGAAAAGGATGATTTATATATCAAACTCTCATTTGCTTTTAGAAGCCAGATTTTTACCTGTGGCTTCCTATTGCAGTGATGGACATAGATACATTCAAGGAAGTGTGTAGCAACTTCATTGTAATCAGTTATCGGTCTGAACAATCATCAACGACCAAAATAGTGTTTATTGATAAGCTTATAAAAGAATCACTACATACAATGATGTAAAGTCTTTAGCAATCTTTCTAGCAAGGGTGACAAAGAGTTAAGATAAACCTTTTGTTAAAGACTTGAAAGGAAGAGAATTTGGGCAAATTTTCACATATCATATTTTGGAGGACAATAAAAGCTAAAGAAACCAACTTCATTTTACATTAGTTGCACATGCAGCATAAACTAAGTTACTGGGAGATAAAATGTTTGCTTTCGAAAGGTTAAGAGGTGCCATTCATATCTTGAAAACGCAGGGATGCCTCGTGAAAACTGGGCAAACAACCAGGGAGAATGGAGTCACACCCTTCATCAACAAGTGATTCTAGAGTTCAATTTAATTAAAACCAAGGTCCATAAGGAACAAACAATATAAAATCTCTAAATTACAAGTAATACACCAAACTAAAGATTAGTCAAGGCTGATCTGTGGAACAAGCAAAGTTCAACCACCAACCACCCGCAGATAATTTCGGCACTCAATATCACTATAGACATCCTAAAAATGATCATGAAAGAGAAACACAAAGAAAGCTATACATGGAATTGAAAGCTATCAAAAACCTCACACCATCTGAAAAAACACTCAAACGGCATTAATTCACAAACAAAGAGTACGCAAGTCCAAGAAAATAGTTTCTATAACAAATAAACACTAAGCTGCCCTGATTCAATCCCACAGCATGTCCCCAGCGTCCAATACTAAATTGTTGTCTTCGAATATTCTACCTTTCTCTAGGCAAAAACAAAAAGTTGGGAGCGCAAACTTCATTACAGTGAACAACAAGAGGTGGCCTAATTGATAACTTATGGATCAGTATTAAAATGTTTAAGAAACTACCTGGAAAAGCAGATATTACATACTTGAAATGACTAATCATACCAAATTTTGATAAAGATCATAAAGTTCAATTGACGAAACACCATAAGACATACACTGTAAATCTCTATGGTTCTCAGTGAACACATCACACTTGAAGGAGTGCAAATTTGGCTATGTAAGTTGAAATCGGGTAGTGCTAAAGGGAAAGGCTGTTCCCCCATCAGAGAGAACACAAATAAATGAACAAAGAGATCATCCTTGCATCAAAACTAACAAGTAGAAGAGGATTGTGGATTAGTTTTCCCCAGTAATTGGAGAAAAATCAAGGGTGTGAATAATCTATCAAAAAAGTAGTTCCATTCGATGAAGACATAATGAGGTCATGATATTGTCCAACTCTTGAGAAGAAAAAGGTATTATCCGTTAGAGATATTAATGACAAACTGCAACATAATAGCAATAACAAGTAAGGAAACTTTGGCCATAGGATAGTTGAGATCGTACAAGTATAGAGCATTTATTAAGATAGAACAAGAATAAAAGCATAAACTTCACAAACCTGATAGCAAAAATCACTAGCTGTGTTTTACCCTGAAAACCTTTCAAGTGCCCGTGGACCCGCACATACATCCCATCCCTGCTTAAAGAAATGTAGATTTACAAAGGTAAAGAAAGAGAAAACACATCATTGGCTCCCAAATGGTTGATAGAGACGTGACTTACGATACTTCCTCTACTTCCTTGGTATCCACAGCATCATTCACCCTGCAAAAGGGTAAGAGATTAAACCTAGAGCCATCGAGGTAGACAACATCAACCTTCAAATACTGCATTGAGCTCCCTAATTTTGTTAAGTTGGGTCAAACTTGTTGCATTTCAATGAGGGAAACACAAGTTCACATTAGTTGCCAAAATGTGAAAGTTAATTACAAGAAGTAAGTTTTAATTTAAGTGCTCTAGCAGCAATGGATCCCCTTAGGACGACCATTGTTTGCCCCCTAACAGCATGCAGATCATATACTTATTTTTATGTCTTTATATAACTGAGAAAATGTAATGTCAAGAAAAAGAAAAGCAAGAAAATTTACCATCTAGTGCATTCAATGCGACCAGTGCCATCATCAATTGTAAAAGCCACATCTGTCACTCTCTCGGATTTTTTGAATGCCAATCCGACCAATCTCACCTAAACCAAAAGTTGGGTAAATTTTCACAGACAAACCGAAAATATCTTTCCTAGTGGAAGGAATAAATTTACAATATTTACACAACACTGGAAATGGCACCTTAGCACACAGCACCAATGAAAGAGTAGCTTAACCACTAGAACTACCTAGCGTTTGGACATAGATTTGATTGAAACTTTGAAAAAGAATTTTTTAAAGTTGTTAAAAAATAATTTTTGGAAGTAGAAATTGCATTTGAACGTGCATTTTATTTGAAAACAAATTGAAATTTTGTGAGTGGAAGAAAAATTTCACCCAAAACTAAACAAGATATTGGAAACTTGATAAAAAAATCAAAACTTTTTAAAAAACTAATTACATTCCATGAACAAATAATGTTTTAAAAAAAATGAAAAAAGGTTGCCAAAATATATGGCCAAAGAGGAGCTTAGAGTTTATTGGCAACCAAAACCTTGACCCAAAAAAGACAAATTAAGTCCAAAATTAAGTGAAATTTGTCACAATTGTAACAAAAAAACCGAATAAAATTATGACAGAACAATTTCTTGAATGGTTACCCAAGTTATTGGGATATCCTACCAAAGTCACTTTTGTTTTATTTAGGACAAAAAAATCACCCAACAATTGCCCTTACTCAAAAAATAAAAAACACATTTAATATACCATGTCATATTAAAATTCTATTTTTTAATAATAAAACTCACTTAACACATGATCAAGTACACATCTAACCCACCCACAACATGAAAAAGGATTTACTATCAATATATTAATGTAAAGAACTCTTTGTTTTCAAACTACAGGCAAATCTAACACGATTAAGACTACTATTTCTTAACTTTTGGACAATGGTCCTTGTTAAGTTAATTAATATATTAATGTTAACTTTTGGTCAGTGGTCCATTTGGATACTAGGTACTCCTACAATAGACAGATGATATAGATAAAAATATAAAAATATATAATCAGAGACGAAAATAGCATGCATCGGCATTCTTTTTGAATTTTTCAGAAAAATTGCATCTTATTTTGAATAGTCTTGTTAGCCAAAAAATCTAAGAAAGTACTCCAAAAAAAGGTATTCCACAGAACTTTTCTTCTGTGAAGTTTGTACTGAAATTTATTTGAATATAAATTAAAACAACAAAGTAATTGGCGGAAACAGATATAAGAAAATATACAGAAAACACAAACAAGCAAAAAAAACCCTAACTTTTAATAAAATTACTCCAATGAAACCATTTCATCTTCTATACTTAAAAGACAAAAACTAAAAGACCGTTGGATTTTACCTCGTGGTAGTCTCTTTGGTCGACATCAAAGCTATATAGCGGTTGGAGGACATTTCCCTCTACAAATTTATTAAATTACTCCTTGAAGAACTGGAGGAATGCATTGTTTACTTTGAAAAGTTCATATTTGGACTGTAGATCCCTAGAATTTTATGTTTTATCTAGTCTAGTTTTACAAAGGAATGTGTGGAAATATGAATAGGCTAGGAACTTATAAGATAGACCAATATTTTTGTCGGGTGAGTTAGTTGTGTACTTGGGTCATGTGTTAAATGGGTTTTGTTACTAAAAATGAATTTTAATATCACATGGTATATTAAATATATACTTTTTATTTTTTGAGTCAAAAGGACAATTGTTGAGTGATTTTCTTGTCCTCAATAAAACAAAAGTAACTTTGCTAGGATATCCCCGTAACTTGGGTGACCATCCAAGGAATTGACTAAATTATGACCCAAAAAAACTACAAACCAAAAATTAAGTGGAAATTTCCACAGGTATACCGTATACCCGAATTCAGTGGAAGGTACTGAATAACAATATTGACCCTCAAAAATTCTAAACAGAAGAATCAAGTAATCCAAAATATTACCTCCTCCCATTTCATATGACACTATTAATATGAACAGTCAAAGTGGTTTTTTCTTGAATCCTTGTAATCACAAACAATTGTGATTTGAAAACACTTTTAATTTCGTTTCTGGTTATGTGAATTCCCTTTTTTTTTCTAGAAAAGAAGTTGTGACATGGATACACCAATTAAGAACAAACTTTAAATGTTTTAACCCTTGTGCTCCGAATTTCATAATTCCTTTTAGAACGGAACGAGTACAAAAAAAATGAACAAATTCTTGACTTCAAAAGAAGAAGAAAAAAATAAGAAAAACAACACTTACATTATTGACATCGACACCATCAATAACAAAGTTAGATTTCTCATCACTTGATTGTATTGCTTGGCTTATCTGTTTCACTGTTAGCGGAAGCAGAGGTGGGTTATCACGACTCTGTCCAAAAACAAAAGCCCAAACAGAATCTTGTCACATGCGAGAAAAATACATCAGAAAAGGAAAAGGTTTATAGCAGAGATTCATTACCTTAGCGGAAGTGCGTGAAGGATCGGAGCCTTGAGTTGATTGAGAAGGCATAAAACCTCCGCCAGAAAATGAGTCCAATTGACTGCCTCCAAACATTTTTTTTGATTTCTTTACTTTGCTCTCTCAAAAGGTCAAATAGATGTTGTGTGCTGTTGACAGAGGAATAAATTTTATATTGCAACCATATAAACCGAAGGGAAAGTGCAGAAATGCCCTATTTTTGTGCCGCCATTTAACATGTATTCTGTTTTTATAAATTATTTAAGCGGTGCCCACTAAATAGTAAATTAATAATATTCAAACAAATAAACCCTAACGAACATTATAAAAGTTGCGTCCAATATAGATCGTGTGAATTGCTACCATAATTTCTTGTAAACAAATGCAGTAGCTGTCACACCTCCTTTTTCCCAAGGGAATAGGAAGTTTTTCCAATTAAAATGACATTAATCGGAATGGGATTATTTATTTAATTTTAGAGTCGTCATTTGGGATAATTATGGTGTCCAAGTCACCGGTTTATTTTAAATCCCAAATAGAGAAAATTTGTCTCTGTTCTAAAGTCTGTGAAACCATAAGACCGGGTAAGGAATTCTATTAACCGGGAGAAGGTGTTAGGCATTCAGGGATTCCGTGGTTTTAGCACGGTCACTTTAATCATACCTGACTTAATTAAATTGTTTAATTAAGTGTTTTAGAACCTATGTGCATTTTACCTTTTACTGTTTTTAGATTACTTGATTATGGCATTATGAAATTATCTTGAAATTAGTCACGCGTACGTGTACTCATTTTGTTTGGTGTGTCATGTCATGTAGTGTAGGTGTACAAAACTAATAACACATTATTATTAATTAAGAATGTTTGGCCAAAGTAGCACGAACGAGTACTTTGCTTTTAATTTGGAAATTCATATCTATGCCACGCGAACGTGTACATAATCACGATAATTGATAGGTCTCGCCTAAAGCATGCTAGGGCATTTATGGTTGTTCATTTCCATAATCCAACTTCAACTAAACAAATAGCATTATTAAGTGATAATCCTAATCATTGAAATGCAGTTCTGCCACTCACACTCAAATAAAAAAATGTAAAGAAATTCTGTGAGGGCACGCCCAGCACCACAACATTTGAAGAGATTCAACTTATTTATTCAGATTTAAACACTTCACAAAGCAATTAAATGAAGAAGATCTAGTAGCCAATCACAAATTACACGTGGATTCAGCAAACTATTTAGGCCTTCATTCATACATAGTTGAGAATTACAGAGGAAATAATTAACATACCTAACAGCAGGAACAAAAGGCAGCAGAATAAGACCAATAAAGGTTAAAGCTCCTAAGCACAGCTACAGCAGGATGAAAATAACCGAAATACAGCAGCTCTTCAACTCGGACCAGCTGTCGAAGTCTCGGAGAATATGTACCAGTTGAAAGAAATTAAAAATCAGCTTCGAACCCTTTCTTTCTGATTAAGCGTTCTTCTATTGAGAGGAGTTAGGGGAGTCGGCGGCTGATGGCTTGTTCTCTCTTGGGTTTGGACGAGACAGCAGTAGAGGGAAAGGGAAGAGAGAGGGGGGAACAGGGGAACGAGCAGAAGTCGCCGGTGGATGCCGACTCGCCGGATTCCGGCGCTTGGCAAAGAGAAAGGTGATTTGAGAGAGAGACGAGGGGTGCGGCGGCTGGTTTCCAAAATGGGGGAGGGTTCTGTTATGTTCTTCTTCCCAGGTGAATAAATTAGGGTGTCCTTATAAAATGGGGAGTAGGCCTGCTCTTTGCATAGGGTTGGGCAGAATTAAAGGTGTCTGGGCCGCTGCCAAATTGGCCCAGTCCAAGTTCAACACAAGACAAGCCCTTTTTCTCTTCTTTCTTTTTCTTAATTTTTCTTTGATTTTAAATTCTAATCAAATTAATTAAAAACCTAAATTAATTCCTAAATAAAATCTAATTTGAAACACCCTAATTATCTATTTCTAAAATTTAAATAATTAATTAACTTAATACTAATTAATTTAAAACTAAAAGCTAAAATGAAAACATGACCATCGTATTTTTTGTGATTTTTAATTGATAATGCGCCTAATAAACGTAATTAAATACTAAAAATGCATAATAAACCTAAAATTCTATGAAATGAAGATTTTGGACATTTTTTGGTATTTTTTTATGATTTTAAGATATTAATTATGCAACTAAATGCAAACAATAATTAACAAGAAATTCCTATAAATTATATGAAAAATTAAGACAAATAGACGAATCTATTTTTGTGGATTGTATAGGAGTATTTTTCACAGGGCAAAAGTTACGTGCTCACAACTGCCCCTCTTTGCTCGGAAACATAAAGAGTTTTCGGGCAAAGATAAAGTGAGCAATTACGAGCAATATTTGCCCGTTGGATACTCCGTAGGAAGCGTTTTGAAAAAGTTTGACCGAACCTTGCTTCGGAGATTGCCTACATATCCTCGGCTATAAAGGAATCAGGTCAGTATAGTTCTGAAAATTTTGGTAGCTAGACTACAGAGAAGCTATGATTTCACTGTTGTTGCTGCTTGTTGAGCTCCTTATTACACCAAAATCAAAATTAAAAAGCCTAACTAAGCCTATCAGCTACGAGTTACAAGATTCTTATCTATAAGTCTTTTGAAGCTTGATCTTGAGTCTTGGTTGGTTCTTCACGCAGACTCTGATCTGAATCTTGATGCTTGCTAGCTGCGGGTGCTAGTTCATTCTTCTATGGTTTCTTTGGATCAAGACCGGACGTGCAAGGCTCGTGACTTCAGTCATGTCTTGAGCAGTCCACATCTTTTCTCTGCTTCTGCATTTTGAATTCACTTCTTTTCCTTTTCTTTTCTTTATTTTGGATTAAGACTTCTTTTTGGTCATCTCGAACCATGTGCCTCGAGGTAACAACCTGCTCAGATACCAAAATAAACGAACGAATAAAATTTTTCTACCCCAGTTTTTACTACGAAAATTTTGTGAGTTATTTATAACAAAACTCTATACTACTTCATTATTGAAAGCAAATAAAAGGTTGTGATTGGTGTGCCCTGAGAAAACAGAGACTAGGGAGTGGAGCCCTTATGTCTAAAATGAAATCAACTAGGGAGTGGAGACCCTATGTTGGAAAAGCGAGTAGATAGTAAAAACCCTATGTCTAAAACAAATCAACTAGGGAGTGAAGACCCTATGTCTAAAACAAAATCAACTAGGGAGTAGAGACTCTATATTGGAAAGCGACTAGGGAGTGGAGACCCTATGTCTAAAATAAAATCAACTAGGGAGTGGACACCCTGTATTGGAAAAACGACTAGGGAGTGGAGATTCGATGTCTAAAAAACAATATCAACTAGGGAGTGGAGACCCTATGTCTAAAAAAAAATCAACTAAGGAGTGGAGACCCTGTGTTGGAAAAGGAGACTAGGGAGTGGATGCCCTATGTCTAAAATAACGTCAACTAGGGAGTGGAGACCATATGTTGGAAAATAACTTTAACTAGAGAGTGAAGCCCCTATGTTGGAAAAGCGACTAGGGAGTGGAGACCCTATGTCTAAAAATAATTTTAACTAGGGAGTGGAGACCCTATGTTAGAAAAGCGATTAGGGAGTGGAGACCCTATGTCTAAAAATACATCAACTAGGGAGTGGAGACCCCATGTTGTAAAAGAAACTAGGGAGTGAGACCCTATGTCTAAAGAAATATCAACTAGTATATAAAAAATTCAACAAGGGAGTGGAGACCCTATGTTGGAAAAGGAGACTAGGGAGTAGAGACCATATGTCTAAAATAACGTCAACTATGGAGTGAAGATCCTATGTTGGAAAAATAACTAGGGAGTGGAGACCCTATGTCTAAAAATAAGTTCAACTAGGGAGTGGAGACCCTATGTTGGAAAAGCAACTAGGGAGTGGAGACCCTATGTCTAAAAATAACTTCAACTAGGGAGTAGAGACTCTATATTGGAAAAGCGACCAGGGAGTGAAGACCATCTGTCTAAAAAATATATCAACTAGGGAGTGGAGACCCTATGTTGGAAAAGAGACTAGGGAGTGGAGACCCTATGTCTAAAAACAATATAAACTAGGGAGTGGAGACCCTATGTTGGAAAAGAGACCAGGGAGCGCAGACCATATGTCTAAAAAAATAATCAACTAGGGAGTGGAGACCCTATGCTGGAAAAGGAGAGTAGGGAGTGGAGACGCTATGTCTAAAATAACGTCAACTAGGAAGTGGAGATCCTATGTTGGAAAATACAGCTAGGGATTGGAGACCATATACTACCATGATTTTGAATTTTCTTCCTTTTTTTTCATTTTCATGATCATTTTTCTCTTCTTTTTTTTTTAATTTTAAAGAACGAGTAAATGCGGGAAAGAATTTTGGAGGAGACTTCTCTTTTTGGAGTTGTTGTTGCAAAGTTGTTTCTAGCCCTTGCGCTGTTTCTTTTTTGTTTGCACCTGCTTCTTGCAAGGTTGCTTTTGGATTGTAACTGTTTTCCTGTTTTTTTCAAACAAAGAACAATTTGTCAGTTTGAAACGGTGGTTGGTTTTGTGGCCTTGATTATTTCAGCCACTTGATCTCGGCCCTTTCAACTGCAACTGGTTATTTCCTAAATACCGATTGCATTTCTGTTCCTGAAGAACTTTTGATTTTCCAGACTTTGCCATGATGGTTGGTCGCGTGGAACTCGACCTTTTCGACTTTATTTTGCCTTTGGAGGCCTTTCACTTTTGACTTGTTTTTTTTCAATTTTTAACTTCGGAGCATTGGGGAACTTTTGGCTCCTCAAACTTTGCTGCAACGGCTAGTCGCGTGGGACTTAACCTTTTCCAACTTTATTTCGCCTCCGTAGGCCTTTCATTTCTGGCTTCTTTCTTCCAACTTTAATTTCAGAGCATTTGGGGTACCTTGGCTTTTCAAACCTTGCCGAGAAGGTTAGCCATGTGGGACTCAACATTTTCAACTTCATTTGCCTTTATAGGCACTTCAATTTGATTTTCTCCTTCCAAGAGTTTTGATTTCGAAGCATCGGCCGCCATGTCCAGTCGAGGTCGACTTGATGCCCCTCCCGAGGCTGGGTACTTTTGCATGTTAGCTTGCATCAAATGAGAACCCTGTAAATCAGTCTTACCATCCCTTCTTCGTCTTAGTTTCAGAACAAAGTTAGACCGAAAGGGATTCAAAGAAAAATAAGCAATGGAATGGACAATGAACTTAGACAAAAGGCATCCCTTTCGGGGAAAGAAAAGAAGGACTTATTTGGAGTGAATGCGGACTTCAATGGACATGACATGCATTATGGACTGGATGCCTGATCTGTATAAACCGTCCGACTCTCAGAAATTCATCACAACTTTTGCCTAGAAATTGAGAAACTTTGCCCAGGACTGTGTCGATGCCATACTTTGTGGGAATCCTCTTTTTCGATTAGTGGCGCCTTTTGCGGGTTTTCACCGACTGGCCTCTTTCATTTCTCTTCTCATCGTCGCCTTATAGTGCTCTTTGTGAGTTTTCACTAACAAAACTCTCTCATTTTTAGTTTCTCTGCTTACCATTGCCTTACGGTGCCCGTGAGGGTTTTCACCGATAAGACTCTCTCATTTTATTGTATCAGATCCAAGTAACTGTATCCTACAATTCGAACATCTTTGTTGATCGATCGGAAGGACTTGAAAAAGGATTTGGGTTAAAGGAATTTGTATTGAATTACAACTTTGGTACCTTTCGGGTGAAACCATCACCGAATCGTTGTAACTTCTACCCCAGTTTCAACTTTTAGGGGAATTTGGATTTTTATTTTGGTGTAACTGAACCCCAGGGAAAGGCTGCCTATGTATCCTTTCTGAATCAAGTCGAACGTAGTTTAAGAAACTTTATTTTTATTTTTATTTTTATTTTTATTTTGTTTTGTTTTGTTTTGTTTTCTCTTTCTTTTTCTTTTTTTCCCCTTCTTTTTCTTTTTTTCCCCTTCTTTTTCCTTTTTCTCATTTTCTTTTATCTCTTTTATTTGTTGTTTTTCTTCTTTCTTTCTTTCTTTCTTTTTTCTTTTTTTTTTCAATAGCACTTTCAGGGTCCAAAGAAGGTAATCAAAAGAATGTAACCAGTTCAAAGGGTTGGCAAAAGGGTTAATAGTGTTTGGATAGCGAGAAAGAAAGCCCATGTCATCCCAATCGGAGAACATTAATGCTATATAGAGGATCAATCATAGTACCTTTTGATTGCACCTGCATTGACAATTATTTCAGGGACATTTTCTTCGATGTATCCTGGGTACAACACTTTTGGTAGTACTCTTGTTACAATGTATGGACTTTTCTAATATGGAGCCAATTTTTCTTAAGCTATTTCGAGTCTTTATTTTATTTCCTTAAACTTATCTTCATTGCATTCTGATTCTTGATTCATTATTTCAAAGTCTGACAGCATTTTAGGATCTGGACATGAAGTCCGCAAGCATGTCATATTATTGAAATCTGTATTTAACAGAAATGAAAAGAGAATAAGAAAAGTGACAAGATTAAGAAAAGAGACATTCTTGGACAATGAAATATTAATGTCATTTGATTTTTTGATTTTTATTTTATTTTTGATTGATTTTTTTTTTAAAATTTTAAAGATAGAAGGATTTACACCGAAAAGTCAGACAATATAAGTAAAACATCCGGATCACACGTTGAGATAATCCGGACGCAGAAAGGATAGCAAGACTGGCTACCGAGACTCCCGTCTGATGGAAAACTTTCAAGCTTGGCGGCCATTTTTTAGATTTTCTTCTCTCTCGATAATGACTGCAATGGCCTTCAATGCCGGATCAAATTCCTTATCTTCACAAATCATTCCGACTATTGGCCCAGTGTGAGTAGGCAATGGATTGTTCGTCACATCAGAAGCCTCTTCGTCCCGAAGAACGATTATTTCAGCTTCAATCAAGTCTTCAACTATCTTTTTGAGGGTCCAACAGTTCTCTGTACTGTGTCCCACTGCTCTAGAGTGGTATTAGCATCTAGCATCAACTCAGTGCGATGGGAATTCAGGGTTCGACCGGTTCGGGGCCACTGGCTGCAACAGACCTAGCCTGATCAACCTTTGGAACAAGCTCGACTATGATTCACCAATAGGGGCGAACTGATTCATTCTGAAGGGTTATCTTGGGCGGGGATTGCATTGGGGATCATTTGGTTGGGGATTATATGGAGCTTGGTAAGCACGTATATTTCTGAGAGGTAGAGCTCGGTTTTGTGTATAATGTTGTGGCCGCGTGTAAGGTTGCGCATTCATCACCACATAGGGAGGTGACGCCACGGCATAAGAAGCATCTTGAAGGGAATAATAGTGTGGTGGGACCTTAAGAAGCACATATGATAGACCGGGTGACCTGCGGGCCTCCCTCGAGCTCGAAGCCATCATAGCTCCCTCTTCTCTCCCATTTTTGTTCATCAAACCCTCCGAACCATTATGAGCAACCTATGATGTGGCCTTAAAAGCAGCATGACTGAAGATTCGACATGTTTTTAAATTGTTTTCAACCATTTCCCCAATTTTGATAGCCTCAACGAATGACTTACCCATAGCAGACATCAAGAAGTAGTTCGCCTCTTGGGCTTGTAAAAAGACCGCAACCATTTCTGCTTCGTCTATTGGAGGCTTTACCCTGGCGGCTTGCTCGCGCCATTTGACAGCATATTCACGGAAGCTTTCCGCCGTTTTCTTTTTTAAATTGGACAAAGAGTTCCTATCAGGAGTGATGTCCATATTATACTGGAACTGGCGGACAAAATCTCGGGCCAAGTCGTCCCACATGTGCCAATGAGTAATTTCTTGATTGATGTACCACTCGGAAGAAATTCCGGTGTTACTTTCTCCAAAATAGGCCATTAACAACTCATCTTTTCCTCCAACGCCCCTTAGATGGTTACAATATCATTTCAGGTGAGCGGTCGGGTCTCCGTGTCCATCGTACTTTTCAAATTTTGGCATTTTGAAGCTAGTCAACAAGTAAACATGGGGAAACATATACAAGTCGGAGTATGAGACACTCTTTTGGCCACTCAGACTTTGCATGTTTTTCAGACTTTGTCGAAGCTCTTCATATTCCGAGCCATTTCCTCTTGCTCGGGATTCTTGACAACCTTTTCTTGCCCCACCGAGAAGTCACATTGCAGAGGTTGAGTAAACGAGTACGGGATCACATGTGTTATTTCTGGTTGAAACTGTAGACCCTGAAAGGTGAACATTGGAGGCTCAAAAGACGCCCGTGGTAAAGTTGGTTATGTTGTGGTGCAGATTGGTGCTGAAGAGAATATTGCTGGCGGTGCCTTTGAAGCCGGCGCGTGGGGGCGAACCACATAAGGCATTCCGGGACCGTTAAATGACATTGGAGGGAACCTGCATAAGATAAACATGTGGGCAGAGGGACGTTGGCAGCCCCACCTGATCTCGGGATCAACTCAAGGAACCCAGGGATTGCACTTGGCGGTTCCCTGTCATTAGACGAGGCGTCCCACATTTTCAATATGCAGAGACGCAATATCTTATTCTCTTCAGCATCTGCTGATTCTGGTTGTGGGATAGCCGGTGTTGGGCTATCCCCATGATTGATAATTGGTAAATGACTTTCGAAGGCCATATGAACCTTTCCTTTGGATATTGTGAAGTATGAATGGGAAGCCAGATTACCAACAAAACCAACCACCTGAACAGAACCTGGATAATTTGCACACCCAACAACCTTGTTAGTTTTGAGATGCTTAACTGATAGGAAATCGTACATTGGGATGCAATGTACCTAAACAGTTAAACGCTTCTACCATGTGTTCGAACGGTTGCATGTTTCATCCCGGCCCTAAACTAACCCATTTTTTCACTTTGTACCTCTTTTCTTTCATTTCTGCCTTTCTTTAATCACCCTTAATTTTTTCATTTTGTTTTGTCGCTCTTTTGTTCATGGCACTCTCTTTTTGTCTTTTTGCTTTTGTCACTCTTTTATTTTTTGTCACTTTTCTTTTTCTTTTATTTTTGTTGCTCTTTTCTTTCTTTTTCACTCAATTTTTTTTAATTCAGTTTATTTTTCACTCAATTAATTTTATGTCTATGATCGAATCCGATGGAGATTGCCTATGTATCATGACGCCGCATGAATCAGACTATTACGTAGTTCAAGGAACAAATGGCTCCTAATCATGGGAAAATAATTTGAATTTTGGGTTTTGAAATTTTATTTTTTTCGAAAGAAAGACTTCTAAAAAAAATATTTCTTTTGTTTTGAACTTTGGAAGTTTCAAAAATAAAAATAAAATATTTTTGTTTGAATTTCTATTTGTTTTTGTTTTTTGTTTAAAAGAAAGAAAATATTTTTGGATTTTGAATGTTGACTCTGAATTTTCGAAAGAGGGACTTTTAAGAAAATATTTTGGATTTCAGAGTTTTCTTTTTAATTTACGAAAGTACTTCTAAAGGAAAGCGAAAACATTTTCGGACTTCAATTTTTTTCTATTTTCTTATGACATTTACGAAAGAAAGACTTCTAAAGAAGAAAAAAAATATTTTTGGATTTTTGTTTCTGGTTTTTGTTTTAATTTTTGGGAAAATACTTCAAAACAAAGGAAGCCCGTATTTTGGATTTTGATTTATTCTTTTTTTTTTAATTTCATTTTTATATGAAAGACTTC
>AWOL01S0009739.1:0-13262 GCA_000715115.1 Nicotiana otophora | reverse complement strand
GGGGGGGGGAGGGGGTTAAATGTTTTTTGTTTGTTTTGAATTTTCTAAGGAAAGACTTCTAAACAAGGAATTAAAAATATTTTTAATTTTTTAGAAATTGGGTCCGGAACCGATGAGGTTTGCCTACATATCTCACATCCGGTGAGAATCAGACCCGCATAGTTCGTTCAGTTTTGACGGAATAGGGGAAACATGGCACTTGAAAATTTTGGCTAATTTTGAAATGACTTTTCTTTTCTCTTTTTTTTTTCTTTTCAAAATTTCAGCAAAGTTTAAGGATTTTTCAAATACCGAGACTTTTGCCTCTCACTCCTGCTTTTTTTTTAATTTTCTGTACTTATTCTAGAAGCCGGTCAACATGCAAACTAGATCAAACAAAATGCACAAGTAGCACTTAAGATGCATTAGGATGGTCTTGACCCAAAATATATGGCCGAAGAGGAGCTTAGAGTTTATTGGCAACCAAAACCTTGACCCCCAAAAAACAATTAAGTCCAAAATTAAGTGAATTTTGTCATAATTGTAACAGAAAAAACGAATAAAATTTTGACAAATAATTTCTTGAATGGTTACCCAAGTTATTGGAATATCCTACCAAAGTCACTTTTGTTTATTTAGGACAAAAAAATCACCCAACAATTTCCCTTACTCAAAAATTAAAAAACACATATGTAATATACCATGTCATAATATACCGCCCGATAACCGCCCAATAATTATTAATCTGATACCAATCCGCCCATTATCTTATTTGATGGCTAGCAGATTACTATATTTATAATGCGATAACCGATAAGTCGAATCGTTAAGCGTAATTATCTGCCCGATCCACCCGATAACACCCCTTGATACTCCTACAATAGACATATGATATTGATAAAAATATAAAAAGATATAATCAGAGACGAAAATCACATGCATCGGCATTCTTTTTGAATTTTTCAGAAAAATTGCATCTTATTTTGAGTAGTCTTGTTAGCCAAAAAATCTAAGAAAGTACTCCAAAAAAAGGTATTCCACAGAACTTTTGTTCTGTGAAGTTTGTATTGAAATTTATTTGAATATAATTTAAAACAACAAAGTATTTGGCAGAAACATATATAAGAAAATATACAGAAAACACAAACAAGCAAAAAAACCCTAACTTTTAATAAAATTACTCCAATGAAACTATTTCATCTTCTATACTTAAAAAACAGAAAAACTAAAAGACTTTTGGATTTTACCTCGTGGTAGTCTCTTTGTTCGACATCAAAGCTATGTAGCTGTTGGAGGACAATTCCCTCTACAAATTTATTAAAGTACTCCTCGAAGAACTGGAGGAGTGCATTGTTTACTTTGAAAAGTTCATATTTGGATTGTAGATCCCTAGAATTTTATGTTTTATCTAGTCTAGTTTTACAAAGGAATATGTGGGAATATGAATAGGCTAGAAACTTATAAGATAGACCATTTTTTTTGTCGGGTGAGTTAGTTGAGTACTCGGGTCATGTGTTAAATGAGTTTTGTTATTAAAAAATAAATTCTAATATGACATGATATATTAAATATGTATTTTTTTATTTTTTGAGTCAAAGGGCAATTGTTGAGTGATTTTCTTCTCCTCAATAAAACAAAAGTGACTTTGCTAGGATATACTCATAACTTGGGTGACCATCCAAGGAATTAACTCAATTATGACCCACAAAAACTACAAACCAAAAATTAAGTGAAAATTTCTACAGGTACACCCGAATTTAGTGGAAGGTACTGAATAACAATATTGACCCTCAAAAATTCTAAACAGAAGAATCAAGTAATCCAAAATTACCTCCTCCCATTTCATATGACATTATTAATATGAACAGTCAAAGTGGTTTTTTTCATGAATCCTTGTAATCACAAACAATTGTGATTTGAAAATACTTTTAATTTCGTTTCTGGTTATGTGAATTCCCTTTCTTTTTTTTCTAGAAAAGAAGTTGTGACATGGATACACCAATTAAGAACAAACTTTAAATGTTTTAACCCTTGTGCTCCGAATTCCATAATTCCTTTTAGAACGGAACGAGTACAAAAAAAATGAACAAATTCTTGACTTCAAAAGAAGAAGAAAAAAATAAGAAAACAACACTTACATTATTGACATCGACACCATCAATAATAAAGTTAGATTTCTCATCACTTGATTGTATTGCTTGGCTTATCTATTTCACTGTTAGCGGAAGCAGAGGTGGGTTATCACGACTCTGTCCAAAAAAAAAAAGGCCCAAATAGAATCTTGTCATATGCGAGAAAAATACATCAAAAACGGAAAAAGTTTATAGGGTTTTGCAGTACAGATTCATTACATAGCGGAAGTGCGTGAAGGATCAGAGCCTTGAGTTGATTGAGAAGGCATAAAACCTCCGCCAGAAAATGAGTCCAATTGACTGCCTCCGAACATTTTTTTGATTTCTTTCTTTACTTTGGTCTCTCAAAAAGGGAAATAGATTAAGTTGGGTGTTTTGTTGATAGAGGAATAGATTCTATATTGTAACCCTATAAAAGTGTTGAAGAATTTTTCCGTCATTTTTTGTAACTTTTCCCGCTAATAAATCGAAGGGAAGGTGCAAAAATACCTTATTTTTGTGCCACGATTTAACTTCTGTTTTTATAAATTATTTAAACGGTACCCACTTAGTAGTAAATTAATAATATTCAAATAAATAAACCCTAACGAACATTATAAAAGTTGCGTCCAATATAGATCATGTGATTTGCTACCATAATTTCTAGCTTTTCAATGCAATAGCTTTATTAAAAAATCCAAACTTGCGGTTGATCATCAAAAACACTTCAGATTTAATTTACAGATGCAAAGTGAGTATTATTTATGTATTTATTTATCAATAGTTTTGCAGTTGATCGAGCTTTCAACAAACACTTTAGATTTTGCATAATTTTTGTGGTTGATCGAGCTTCATATTATAATTAATTATAATCAGATTCTTTTTTTTGAAGTTTAACAGTTGAAAAAAAAACTTCACTTAAAAAATAAAATTTAGTAACTTTATGTTACTTATAATTAGTTAGAAATCATATTTAGTTGTCTGATATTTGAAACTTCAGATTTCATAACTTGTAGAGCCTCAAATATTTTGAAACCTTCAGATTTCATAATAAAATCATGCGAAGCTTCAACAAACAACCAATGTTTCCCGAAAAACTTCAAATGAATGAGTCTGAGGTTCTATAAATTTAGAAGCTAACTTTAGCCATTGTAGTCCTCACATAAACTAGTTTTGTTTTACTTCAGATTTCATAACTTAGAGAGTCTCTAAACATTGTGAAAGCTTCAAATTTAACAATTAAAATCGTGTGAAATTTCTAAAATTTTGAAAAAGTAACAATCACTTTTTCAATGAGTCTGCAGTTTCAAATTAGAAACTAATTGCATCTTTGTTAGTCTGAAGTGAAAAACACTTCAAATATGAAATCTTTTTTGTGCTTCACTATAATGATATGACCGGTCATTTTGAGTACTAGCTTCACTTTTTGTATTTTAAATTTTTTCATAGCTTTATTTGATGATTTATCACTTGCTTGCATGGTCTGTGCTGATTTTCGAAAAAATCAAATGTGAATTTTTAACAAAAAGGGTGATTTTTTTACTTTGAAAATGGCTAGAGTTGACCACAGTCAACGTTTTTTTGGTAAACAGCCTCGGATCGATATTTTGATAAATTTTGGCATGTACGCATGTTTGGTTGGGGCTTCGGGTGACCCGAATCCGTTTTGGCGCTTTATGTGAAAAGTTAGAAAATGAGTACTTTGAAAAATCTTGAGTTTTGATGATCGATTATTGATTTTAAATATTATTTTGATGATTTGAGTTTGCGAGCGAGTTTGTATGACGTTATTACACTTGTGTGAATGTTTGAATTGGAGCCCAAGGGACTCGGGTGAGTTTCGGGTAAGGTGCGGACTGGTTTTGCATGATTGTTAGGTTGATGGTGTTGTTGATCTGCAAATCTCGCATTTGCAAGGTTCTGATCGCAAATGCGAGTCTCGCATTTGTGATGCTAGACGGGGCTGAGGAGCTTCACATTTGCGATAAAGGGTGAATTTTGCAATTGCGATATGTTGGTCGCATTTGTGACCCTGGAGAACTTGGGACAACTTTGCTTTTGTGAAGCTAATTATGCATTTGCGATTGGTCCCCATGTTCGCATTTGCATTCACAATGTCGCATTTGCGATAACAGAAGAGCTGAGGCACGAAGTCCACATTTGCGGACGTCGCAATTGCGATACGTGCAGCTGGGTAAAATGTAAAAATTTCGGGACTTGGCTCATTTTACACCAATTTTTAGACCTAGACTCTATAGAGGCAATTTTTGGAGAGCAATCTTCCCAACTTCATAGGTTATTAATTTTAACTTATTTTCATTTAATTTTCACTAAATTTTCATGGATTTTCACTATCAAATCTGAGATTTAATAGACTATAAATTGGGATTTTGAGTAGAAATTAGGAATTTTGTAAAATTAAGATTTATACCTCAAATTGAGGTCGGATTTCGAAACAAATTACATATTCGTGCTCGGGGATGAATGGGTAATCGGAATTTGGTCTTAATTTCAAATTTCGACCATGTGGACCCATGTTACCTTTTCAATTATATTAAAGAACCTTTATCGTACGGGGTAATTTTTAAGCTTGTTTGACTTATTTGAACAATAATTGACTAGTTCAGGTGGTTTGGAGACTTGTTCCAAAGGGAAAGTCGTATTGGATTATTGATCTTGTTCCGGAAAGAGGTAAGTGTCTTGCCTAGCTTTGCTGAGGGAATTTTTCTAATAAATGATATTGTTTGCTACAAACGGCGGTGATGCAAATACGAGGTGACGGGCGTATATGCATGTGCCAATTTTTCATACTCGGGAGAGGGAATTATATGCTTCTTTGTGCTTTGTTGAATTTGATGATCCCTTGACTTATGCTTCACTTAATTCTATGACTGGTGAATTTAATTATATGTGTTACAAATCATGTTAGAATGTATGGCATCTTAAAAGGATTTAACGCGATGTTTTGAGATTGTTTACATAGTTAACTTGACTGTGGTATCATGAACACACATCTATACATGTTATTGTCGTGTTATTTGAGCTTTTTTATCCGTAGTAAGAGATGATAATTGGAGCCTTAGGCAATGTTTGGCATAATGGATATTTTCGTGCGGTTGATATGATGTTGTCATGAAGAGTATTTCCGTATTGCTTGAAATAAGATTGGCCTTTTGGTTGTTTCCGTGCAAAAAAAAAAGGAAGTTGTTTGTGATGACCCAAAATGTCATTTTTAAATTTAATAAGTAATTATGTGTTCTAAGGCCTCATAAAGCACTATTTATCATTCCTCGACTTTCGTGCGCAGTGCGTAAAATTTTCCATAAAGTTTTCATGTGAAAAATGGATTAAAATGTGAAATAGAGTTTTAAAACTCAACTGAGTTGACTTTGGTCAATATTTTTAGCAAATAGACCCGAATCAATATTTTGACAGTTCAGGTAGCTCCGTATCGTGATTTGGGAATTGTGCATATGCCCAAAATTTAATTTGGAGTTCCTAGCTCGAGTTATGACCATTTAACGGAACTAGCAATTTAAAGGCTAAAGACTTTCAAGTTTGACCACGGGGGTTGACTTTTTGATATCAGAGCCAAAATCTGATTCTGGAAATTTGAATAGCTCTGTTATGTCATTTATGACTTGTGTGCCAAATTTGAAGTCATTCCAGATTCATTTAGTATGTTTTGGCACGAGATTTGCAAATTGAAAAGTTTAAAACTCAAAGTTTGAATCGGGGTGTGAATTGTAATTTCAGCGTTGTTTGATGTGATACGAGACCCCGAGTAAGTTTGTATTATATTATTGGACTTGTTGGTATATTCGTACGGGGTCCCGAGTACCCGAGAGTGATACGGATTGAAATCGGATCAAGAATTGGACTAAAGCAAAATTTAAATTTTTCCTTCTATTGTAATCGTACCTGCGGATTTTTGACCGCAAGTGTGAGCTCGCAGAAGTGAGCCTTCCATCACAGATGCATCCAGGCATGCCCGGGCTTCGATCGCAGAAGTGGACATCTTCTCGCAGAAGCGTATCCGCAGATGCGCACCAAATCACGCAGATGCGAGCCTGGCCTGGCCTGTGGTCTTCGCAGGTGCGGCTATTTTGGGCAGAAGCGGATGTCGTAGGTGCGACAGGAGTGTCCGCAGATGCGAAACTTCACCTGGCAGCCTGGCATCGCAAATGCGAGCCCGCAAATATGAAACTTTTATCCGCAGATACGAAAATGAATGGACAGAGCCCATAAATCCGGAAGTCATCATTTTTACTCAATTTTGAGTTTCAAATCTCGGATTTGGGCGATTGCAAGGGGAATTTTTACGATTTTGAATTGGGTAAGTGTTCTATAACCAAAAGTGATTATATTTCACAATTTCATGTCTATATTCATCATTTATTTCGGATTTAGATGGAAGAAATTGAATTTTTTGTAAAATCTCCCAAAAGCGAAAAATTTAGATTTAAAGGTCCATTTGACATCGGAATTGGATAATTTTTGTATGGTTGAACTCGTAGCGGAACGGGCGTTCGAATTTTGTGAGTTTTTTTTCTGGATTTAAGACGTGGGTCTCACTATCGAATATGTTAATGAATTTCAGATTTTTATCCGAAAAATTAGTAAATTCATATGGAATTAATTCCTATGATTAGTATTGAATATATCAAATTGTTTGTGAATAGATTTGAAGCTTCTGGAGACAAATTTAAAATGAAAAGTTGTGGTTGAGTAATTGATTGGAATTTACAAAGCGAGGTAAGTGTCTTAGTTAACCTTGACTTGTGGGAATAGAACCCTTAAATTAATTGTTATGTGAATTGCATGTGATCGACGTATAGCCGAGGTGACGAATGACTATACGTCGTCAAATTAATTATTTGCATAATTATTTAAAAATTCTAAATTTATTTTAATACATGAATTAATTGTTATAATAATTATTCCTCTCCTATTCTTTGCCAAATATAAATTCTTAAATTCATGCAATAACTGCTACATGCTTATTTGAATTATGTGCACTAATTGCTACTTGACATTTAGCATATTAAATAATAAACTGTCTATTTTCTCCCTGATTTTCAAAATAAATTGTTATTGCCATTGTTTGTTCATAAATAAATTATAATTATTCTGTGCCTTGATGCTTAATAGTTTCTCATTGGATGTGATATTTATTGGAGTAATTTTTATTTACATTATGAGTTATTTAAAGTTATATATATTGGGGGAACGGGTTGCACGTCGCAACGGAAATGAAAGTAAATATATCTATATTGGGAGATCGGATTGCACGCCGCAATAGACTTATTTAAAAGTCAATATTGGGGGATCGGATTGCACGCCGCAATAGACTTATTTAAAAGTCAATATTGGGGGATCGGATTGCACGCCGCAATAGACTTATTTAAAAGTCAATATTGGGGGATCGGATTGCACGCCGCAATAGACTTATTTAAAAGTCAATATTGGGGGATCGGATTGCACATCGTAACAGACTTATTTAAAAGTCTATATATATACTTGATTGAAATAAATATATAACAGACTTATTTAAAAGTCTATATATATATATATATACTTGATTGAAACAAATATATAGAAGACTTGATTAAAATGAATATATTGGAGGAACGGGTTGCACGCCGCAACAGAACTGAATGTGAATATATTGTGAGAGCGGTTTGCACGCTGCAACAGAATTGATGGAAATGATAATTGGTTATGACTGCTGAGTTGACTTCAATTATTATAAATAAATTATCTGATTTATTTCTATTATTGTTGTTGTTACCAATATTGCGTACAGGTAATGTAAGTGACCCGCTCGTCACTACTTCGTCGAGGTTAAGCTCAATACTAACCAGTACATGGGGTCGGTTGTACTGATACTACACTCTGCACTTCTTGTGCAGATTTCAGAGTTGGTCCCAGCGGCGTGCCATAGACTTGCTCGGATTTCAGCTACTCGGAGGAGACTTGAGGTATAACTTCATGGCGTCCGCAGTTCTGAAGTCCCCGTCTATTTTACTTTAGTTGTGTGTTTATTTTCAGACAGCTTTGTTTTATTTAGACCTTTATTTGTATTATTCTAGAAGCTCGTACACTTGTGACACCAATTCTGGGATAGTATTTAAATACCATTTTTTTGGATTATTCACTACATTTCAGACTTTACTTCCGCATTTGTTCTTTGATTATTAATAAATTTAAAAATTCTTTTAAAAATAAATAATATTATTCTAACATTGGCTTGCCTAGCAAGTGAAATGTTAGGCGCCATCACGATCCGAAGGTGGGAATTTCGGGTCATGACATTGTTATTATTACTCGTTTGTTAGACTCATACATGCACTCTACCTTGGTTCCCATATATGTCTTTTGTTTTGTAAGTTACTTTCACGCTTGTGTTTTTTATGTAGTTTGCCTCTATGTTTCCTATTTTGTCTGTTACTATCATATACGTGTTCATACCTTATTCATTATCGTTACATCTACGCTTTTACTTGAGTTACTACTGCTACATGTCCTTACCTTATTCATGTCTTTATTTGTTACTAGCCTTTACACGTTACATGCACTTAATTGTTACGTGCTTTACTTATTAGATGATTTAACCTACCACATGTCTTTACTTACTACATGCCTTCACTTACTATATGCTTTTACTTGCTACATACCTCTATTTATTACATGATTTCACTTATTAAATGTCTCCACTTGATACCTATTTGACTTGTCTTTTCCTTACATTTTGTTGTTACAGTTCAGACAGTGTTGTTATTGTTCGGTTTCAGACTTGTATCCAGTAATAAGCTCATAACTCCGTACTTGCAGTTTCTCGGGGATTTACTTTTGTGTCAGCAGCATTTGTTGTATCGAGATTTCAATTATGTTATTTCTATAGGTTCCGTTGTTCTGATTTTTCTTTATTATCATGTTTCGGCTTGCCTAACCGGTGTGTTAGGCTCCATCACAACGGGTTTGAATTTTTGGATCGTGATAGTTAAGTTATAATTTTCTTCTAACAGTATGGAGTAAAGATTCTGATATGTATTTTTCCTGGTTATAGATATATGCAATGATTCTGTTGATTTTCACTTTTTGTTGTTGATAACATCATATGTTTGATCCTCTCTCTAAGCAATTCACAATGTAATTAAGCAAAATATATTCCTTTTGCTTGTGTTTTTGCTTTCAAGTTTATAAGATTTCTTTCTCATAAAACCTTGAATTTTTGAGATGAGGTTATTGAATAAGTGATTTTATATTTTTATGATATTTTATAGAATATACGAGTATAATAAGGTGAAAATTGAATAAATTAATTAATTGATTAATTAATTAATTATTACACCCCATGTTTTCGTACGCGAGAGTACGTCGTAAGTCAATTGATGTAAGCTCATAAATGAGACCGTATTTGAAAGTACATAAAGTAAGTTAATCATGTTACATTATAGGTTACAAATCTTTAAGATAATAGATAACAAGTACCAAGAGGCTTGAAAGGCTTAGAAGCTAAACAAATTGAAGAATATAAGTTTCGTCGAATGTTGACAAGTTAGGAATGTTATAACATCTATTTTGGGGTGATACTAGAGTGATTAACACGATAAGGTGATTATGTTATAAGTTATTTTAGTCATATGATAGTCGTGTATTACGTTCTGAAGTCAAGCGAGTTGTGGAATAAAAGTTGGCAAAGGTCATCACAAGTTACATTCATAAACGTGCTGAAAATTAGGTCAAATGTAGCTGAAATTTTCTCTTAATATACTTGGAATTACAGGATGATCCACCTACCAAATTGAAGATCCATGACTGTAGTTTCTAACTCATTAAACCGTTCTTCCATACGATATTTGAGTAGAGAGATATTCATGTTTTCGTGAGACTACGCAAGCAGCTCTCAATGGGACCCACTTAGGCGGTGGACGACCCTCGAACATTTTAAAGGGGCTGGACGGCTCATTTTTGATTATTTTCGACCAAGGACAGTTCCTAGTCTCTCTCAACACTTCCCTAACAGTTCTCCAAGGTTCCAAGTCGAATCCAAAGTGGTTTTACCTAAACCTAGCCTCAAAAGTTAGCCTAAGTGAATAAGAGAGTCGTTGTGGTGTTGTGATGTATTTAAGTGTGCTTGTAAGCTAATGGAAGCTTTGGTTCGAGTTTGTTCAGATTATTTAAGGTATGTATAACACTCTATTTCTTGGGATTAAGCTTATCTATGTGTTGGTTAAGTTATTTGGATGAAGAATTACAAGATAGAACTTGAAGTTGTATAAGAAGTAGTTGTCTCTTATTGGACTGTTTTGGAATTATGTATATCATGGGCAGGGGTGGCAAAATAGTTAAAAGAAAACAGTTAACCACCCATATTATCCATTAAAAATTAGGTTGTATTATGAACTATTTAAAAACGGGTCAAATATGGATAAGAATCATATTATCCATTTAGAAAATGGATAACCAATGGGTAACCAATGGATAACTAATGGGTTTAGCTTTTACACTTGTAAAGCCTCAAATTGGGGGTTCTCAAGTTAGGGAGACTACGAATTATTCCAAAAGTGGTCATACGCAAGAAGTCATGGATAATATGGTTACTCATATTATCCGTCGGTTAATTTATCCATTTTTCATTATCCGTTTTTGACCCGAACGATATCGGACCCAACCGGCACATTTGCCACTCCTAATCATGGGGAATAGCTTGGTTATAATTTTCTTATTGTTGTTATGTTGATTATGTTGATGATGTTGTAAATAGGAGAAGAAGCAACCACACAATACCTAGAGGTTGTCCATGTTATTGTGATATCTTGTTGGGTTGTTTGATGTTACTTTTACGATGGATATGAGGTTGGAATGTCATGTCAATATATATGTTTATATGTTGGACATGTTTATGGTGTAGTAAGTACATGGGAGATGGAAAAAAGAGTTAGGGTTTAGTTCCAATCCAAGATTGCCGCTCGTCGTATTAAATAGTAGTTTCGTTAGTGACATTTGTGCACTTTTTGTTGTGTATATTAATTGATGTTGTTAGGTGTGTTGTGGTGTTGAAGATATATAGTTGAAGGTTGTACGTGTTCTTGTTGTTTTGATGGACTTGGGGAAAGCAAGAAAAATAAGGGAGATGCTGCCCGTTTTAATATAAAATAAGCTTGTCATTCGTTGTACAATAGTTGTATCTTTTGTAGCTTAATGGTAGTATTATTATCATCGTTGTAGATTAAAGTGCGACGAGACGAGTTCAATAGGGTCATTGGACAGACTGTGATAAGGTATGTTAAGGCTATCCCTTCTTTCCTTCTGGCATGATCCATATGATACAAACGAAACGAGCAAACGCGTAACTTTTACAAATGACTCTATTCTTAGAATTACTAGGGGTGTCTATGTTCTTGATTCCCCATGTGTCATATTATTATATCGTCTGTTCATGGGTTTCAGAAAATATGTAAGTTGATAAAGTTTATTTTATGATATTAACCGAAGGCATATTGATCTTATGACATCCCGAGAGATCTTATTGACTTACTTTTTATGCATTGCATTCATTTATACATATACATTGACACATGACTAGATGACGTTATATACGTTTATATTATATGTATATGGGGTATGGAGAAAGGTTATGGCGTTATATACGCACCACCACCTGATTAACTGGTATACATTGATGATTTCGCCCATAGAGGCCGAGATGATATGATGGGATGCCCTCAGAGGCTTGATGATGTTATGTACGCATATACCTATGCATGATATGATGTTTATGTACTATTAGAGGCTTGTAGACATATGTCATGTATATGGATGATTGCATGGTCTTGCCGACCTATGTTTTGAGTGTACAAATGATCATTTCGGTCTTATAGGTCTGTATGTCACATGTATAAGTTTGTATACCATGTTGGGTCATTCTATGTCTAAGTATTCTCTTATGTTTAATTCTAGTTGTCTCATGACGACCATTCTGGCTCATTTACCCATGATAGTATGATAAGAAAGATACATTACGTTGATATTCGGTTAAGATAGGCACCAGGTGTCCATCACGGCCTTTTGGTTTGGGTCATGACATTGACGTGGGTCAATTCAACTGATAATAGAATATATTTTTTGGAAGCTCGATATGGGGTGCGAAAAAATATATTTAAATTTTTTATTTTAAAGTATACAAGTTTGAGCATACGTATGGGATGTGGAAAGATGCTAACTTCTTTGATAGGATACTCTCAATCTCAATTCTACTGCAAAAGATCAGTACATAAGAATGTGGAAGATCTATTTCAAATTGCTTTACAGATTACCCGTGTGCTTTAAACTAAGTTGAAAGTATAGTTTTTCTCCTTTTCTCTTACTCATCTTTAGCTAACAAATTGTTAACTAATAATTTTTTTAGTTTTTGCTTATTAACTTTGTTGTTATGTCAGATGTATGGAATAGTGGAAACTTGCTTTATTTTACGCATAGGTCCAAAAAATTCTAGCAAGAAACAGATTTATTATTGATTTTTTTTAAACTCTTTTCAGTTTTCATATTTCTTATTTTTTTTTCTAAATTCTATTTCCTTCTAATCCTCATTACTCTTTAAATTCTCTTCAGATGGTTTAAGTAAATATTTTTCTTTTCAACACTCTAATTCTTTTCTAATTCTTTTCTCAAAATTCTCTCTCTCTTTTTTTTTTTTTGTTATTTCCATTCATAATACTCTGATAGATTTGTTTTTTTTTCATTTGGTGCTAAGAGGGAAAAAGAGTAGACGAAACCAAAATCAGCTAAGGAGAAAAGAAGCGGAAAAAAAGAATAAAAGCTCTATCACCGTCGTCTTAAAGCTTGACATGCATTGTGAAGTTTGTTCCGAGAAATTCAAACGTTGTATTCAATTTTGTCATTTGGGAGATAACTAAAAAGACATTAATCAGACATTTACAATTTATAGATTGTTTAACATAATATATAATGTTTTAATCTAAGAAAATAACATGCTATAATGGGTTATCATTGACCATACACCACAGTTATTAGTTGCCAATCTATGTGTAATTTTATTGATGTTTTTGAGACTTTTTAAATTCATTGATATTTTTAAGACAACGCGAAACGTGATTAGATTTACTAGTAGAGTAATATAAATGGGCCAAGACCCTTAAACTTTTT